>JANIJG010021023.1:7141-74824 GCA_024611175.1 Megaceryle torquata
TGAGAGGGGATTTAATAAATGTTTATAAATATCTGAGGGCTGAGTGTCAAGAGGAAAGGGACAGCCTCTTCTCACTCGTGCCCTTGATAGGACAAGGGGGAATGGATATAAGCTGGAGCACAAGAGATTCTACCTTAACATGAGGAGGAACTTCTTTACTGTAAGGGTCACAGAGCACTGGAATGGGCTCTCCAGAGAGGTTGTGGAGTCTCCTTCTCTGGAGATTTTCAAAACCTGCTTGGATGCTTTCCTTTGTGACCTGTCCTAGATTGTATGGTCCTGCTCTGGCAGGGGGGGTTGGACTCGAAGATCTCAAGGTCCCTTCCAACCCCTGACACCCTGTGATACCTGTGATAGGTCATATTCTGTTTCTCCAAGTGTTTCTTAAATGTAGTGCAAATGGCTTCAGACTTGACACAATAGAATTGTTTTCTGTATCGTGATATAGTGATGGCCCTGGGGGAAACATGGAAATATTGCACCTCCCTCTGTCAAAACAGATTCTGGGCAGATGGTCTATCCTTTACCTCAAAAATAAAAAATACTGCAAGTGGAATTACCAGAAATGTGATTTATACCAAGGAGGATATCCTGCAGCTGTTCAGGTTTCCTGCATGAATCTTTCATTTGTTTGTGCTTGTTCCTTTTTGTAGCGGTGAAACACATCTATTTGGGCCTTGCGGGCTGAAGGGCCTGGGTATCATCATTAAGCAGACATGTGAAGAAATGGTATGTGTGCCAGGTAATCACACTCAGGCAGAGCCTGGAAATCCCACTGCAACTATTTAACATACACAAGAATCTGGCAGTAGACTCACAGGGTTTCATCTGAGGACTTTTGCCGCTTGAGCCATATGAAGCTACGGCTGCCTCTGTGATAATTAATCTATTCTCTTTTGTATGCTTGAATCTTCATGTATTTATTCACTTTCATAAGCTCCTTTGGCTGGCACATGAAACTGAGGGAAAGAGGGGGAATTATTCATCCCCACAGCCCAGACAGGGAACTGAAGATGATGGGTGTTTTTGTGAGGGAGTGGACAAAATTCAAGGTCAGCTCTTAAATGTGATCACCTTATCAGAGAATGGGACTTCTGTCTACTTCAAGGTGAAAAGTCTAAGGTATTATTGCCCCCTATTTTTAAGCACTGTTGTATAGAATTTGTCTTTTTTCCTGTCAGATAGTTTATGAATTTTAGAATCTTCATACCCAGAAAGTGAGCTGTTCTGCCATTTTGCCATTCTGCTTTCTCCACGCAAACCAGAAAATATGTATGTCTTACACTCAGAAGTGTGGATGTCCATCTAGCAGAAGCTCCTGGCCCACATAAGAGTTACCATTCACTCCAGCTTTCAGAAGTAACCAGACCATCTAAGCACCACCAAACAATTCCTCCATTGCCAGAGAAGTCCCTCCCTGATGTGCTACTCAGCACAAAGCCCTGGTCTTGGTGACAGTGCTGTGTGCTCGCCTGGATGACTTGTGCTTGAGACCGGGGATCAGCTCACACAGGCTTCAGTGCAGCCTTCCCTGTGGCTTGCCTTCAGCTATCTGTGTTTGAGGACCAAGCTGGAAAAGGGTTGATGTCTACAGGTTTTCTTGTGTGCTTTCCAAATCATCTTCTGGAACACCAAGTTCACTATATAGTGAGAAGCCTTCCTGCTATGTTAGGACAGATTTCCTGGTGCCTTGCACTTTTTTACAAAAGGAGCTGGAAAATATGGATATTTAACCTCTAGTATAGCTGGTGAATCTCTAGAAGAAAAAAATATGGACTCTAGCAGGTCTCTAGCAGAATACCAGATACTGCTATTGCAACTTCCAAAAGATATGCCAGACTGCCTATGACTGCTTAGCAGCCTCTCCAATTCATGTCTAGAGCTGCAGCCAGGCTATGATATGGTCAGTTCTGGTCCCTGAAAGCTAGGAAGTCCCACAGTGGTATTTCTTCTTATGTTGACCTCAGTAGCTACAAAGTGTCCATCCAGCACTTTGTTGGGTGCTATCTATGTGCCAAAAGCAGAAAAGTTGTTACATGTATTGCATGGCAAAAGAGACCCATCATTTTTGTCATGAGCTTCCTTCACAACAAAGATCCCTCACAAATTCAACTAACATTACTGAAGGAGTGAGCACAAGCAGAAGGGAAACAAAAGTATTCAGCATGAGGAGACACACTGGGCAGACCAAAAGGTAGCTATGAATGAGGAACAACAGTCAGCTGGAATAATGAGTCAGAAAAAAATTTGCTACGTCAAATTAAATAGGCAGCAACGAGTCAATCAACTGATACCAGTAAAGATCATGTAGGACTGAGAGAGTGATGGCCAGTAAGTATGTCTCTTCACTATTTTTATCCAAAGCCTCTTATTCTCCACTCTTGGCTTACTTTCTGACACTTTTTTTTTTTTTTTTTTTTTCAGGTGAATATGAAGAAGACAGCAGGTAACTCTTTGTATCTTTATTCATCTATCTTTTGTCCATGAATCCAGTCAGCCTCACAGCAGCTTTCAGTTTTGATGGTCACAGGGCAGAGAAACCACTTCCCTAGGTGTTATGCTCTGAAGTCTAGCCTGAGTCTGCAATTACCTGCCCAGCACAATATCTCCCTGCCTATGTTAATATTAATTTTTTATCACAGTACCACCACATAACAATGCTATAAACATTTACTCTAATTCTGTAGCCAAGAGCAAGCAATGGTAATTTGCCACTGCAATAATGTTTGTGAAGCATTCCTGAAAAATGGCAGGCAGGGAAACAAGAATAACTGGAACTAATGGAGACAAAAATCCACAGTTATAAAGATATATGGCACTTTGGAAAATTGATTCAGTACCTCTAGCCAAAAGCAAAAGGGAGAATGCATGGCATCCAGTCATTCACAATCTACTTATCGTGAGTCTTCCTGATTGAATTGGTATCAGTATGAATCAGAGGAGTAATATAATTGATACCACAGTGCTCCACTGATACAAAGTCAGTGTGAGATCAGAATCAGTTTGAAGATGTGGTTTTGAGTTACCTTACTGCATGCTATTTGGTATGAAATATTACTGAGTACTTTTTAAATCTATGCATGACTTAAGCAGGATGTGGAGCATTTTGCAGCTCTTATATCAGGACTAGATAAACCAGAAAAGTTATTTAATGGGAAAAAGAATAATATTTGCCATGATATCTGTTTGTTGTCTTTTGGAAAGGGTCTTGTACCTAGCATTCACCAAGCATCACTTATCCATATATTTTTGTTTTCTTTTCTTTTTAAGAAGAAAATACCACTGCTCTTGATTTCATGGGGAAAAGCTGGGTTTCTTGACACACAATAGAAACTTTGAAAATATTCCATGTAGACACTGGTGATTAGGTATCTAATAGAAGCATAAAACAGAATATGGTTTGAGATCTTTCCTTATACACAGCTAGTACATACATAGTTTAATTCTCTCTGCACTCTTCTTTTCAGTCAGATTTTGCCAGTGGAAGCATGATGCATTATGCCATTTCTGCAAAACTGTTGTTAGATGCCTCAATATAAATTTAGTTGGTTTATTTCAACATACTTGAACCTTGTGACTATTCTGCCTTTTATCATTCTTTCTTAGTCTGGGTGTTTCTAAACATTATATATATATGTGAGCACAATTAGATAATTAACCTGTCATCATTGACTTTATTTATGTAACATATGGCTAAATTAGACAGCTATTTTTGAAGCAAGGCCGCCCATATGCTGCAATGGACAGGAGGTTGGTAATTCAAGCATTTTTTCATTACACTGAGGCATTCCCTCTGTCAGAACAGTTCTCCATCCTTTTACTGAAATTCCCTGAGGAGTAACAAGTGGATTTATTGCCTGATAATAATGGATACCATGACTGGTACCCCTTGAGCATTCAAAATCTGACACACACTACAAATTTCCTCCACTCAATAAAAAAAACCCAAAAACAAAACACCCCACCACCAACAACTTTTTTGCCTAAGCACATTAACTTTGTAAGTATATGTGAATTTAGGGCATGCCCTTGTCATCTTTTTGAGCAAGAGCAGAGAATGCTTGTTGAGCTTAGAGTTCAACAAGAAATTTTTGCATGTATGTATCGATTCTCCCATGGAGTTTTAAAAAAATGTACTTGCCTTTGGTGATTTACAGCAGGATTATTTGTTTCCTTCTTCAAATGTCTCTCAGATGTTTTGCTGTGTCATCCTTCTTGCAAGAGAAATACATCTTAAACTAAACATGCCTCACAGGAATCTCTAATAGTTTGTCTTCCACTGTAAATGATAAAAAAAAAAAAAACAATGAAAAGAAACTGGGGAGGAACACGTGGGTTTTTTCCTTTTAGCTCTGAAAAGCCACTAAACTGGCTGTACAGGTTTAGGAGAACAAAGATTATTCAAGAAAAATTTATATGAATCTGCTAATTGTGCATAATTCACACATTTATTTTAATTCATACATTTTGAGAAGTGATTGTCCCACTGTACTTGGCACTGGTGAGGCCTCACCTTGAGTACTGTGATCAGTTTTGGGCACCGCAGTATAAGAAAGACAAGGTGCTGGAGTGGGTCCAAAGAAGGGCAACGAAGCTGGTGAAGGGTCTTGAGAATATGTCTTATGAGGAGTGACTGAGGGAGCTGGGCTTGTTTAGTCTGAAGAAAAGGAGGCTGAGGGGAGACCTTATTGCTCTCTACAACTAACTGAAAAGAGGTTGTAGAGAAGTGGGTGTTGATGTCTTCTCACAAGTCACAACTGACAGGGCAAGAGGAAATGTCGTCAAGTTGTGCAGGGGAGGTATAGGTTGGACATCAGAAAAAAAAATCTACAGCAAAAGGGTTATCAAACACTGTAACAGGCTGTCCAGGGAAGTGGTGGAGTCACTAGCCCTGGGTGTATTTAAGAGCCATCTAGATATGGTGCTTAAGGATAGGTGTAGTAGTGGCCATGGTAGAGTTAGATAACAGATGGACTTGATGATCTTAAAGGTCTTTTCCAACCTTCTCTGTGATTCTGGGTGATTTTAAGTCAAGACTTATAAATAACTTATGTAAGAAGCCAACCTTTCAAATAAAAGAAACTTCTGTGAGTATACCGTTAAGATGTAACCAGTAATCTCCAACTCAGTATTATCCCACTGTATTGAAACTACAGTGTTAACTTGAATAAGCACCATTAGGAAAATATTCATGAATATAAAATAAAATTGACTGGAGACAATGACTGCAATTACATTAAAATTTCTCTGTTCTGAGGGGGGGAGCTGTTCTACTTTGAGAGATTTTATTCTTTTCCAAAAAGTACAGGCTGGCTAGTTGTAGCATCACAATCTTCCATCGTCCTGATTCATCCCATTTTACTACAGTGTCATTCCTGACTTTGAATTTAATCACTTGCCTTCCATTCATCCATTAATCCATCAATCCATCCATCCATCCATCCATTCACCCACTAACCCACCCACCCATATGGACTGTTTATGGCCAACAGATGGGGGCCTACAGGTTGGTAAACAGAAACTGCTCTTCAGTGCTTAACTGCTCTTTAGTGTTTAAAACAAGACTCACCAGAAAACTATTCATCACAGTGCTACAACTATGCAGCTGTTTGTGAGGTGATTGGACCCCCTGCTGCAGTACATTCTGTTGAGATTCGTAATATCATAGTGGTGTCTGACATCTGCAGGGCATTTGTCCACTGTACAATGTCAGTGTTAGAACCGCAAACCATTATTTTATCTTGTGGGCTATGGCACAGTTCTGGGAACAGCATAACACGATAGCTAGCAAAGCAAAGTAGTGATCTCTTACTGTCAGTTACATCTTCATCATCAGTTTCTTGACATGAAATCAGGACATATTAAATGGTTGAGTGAATGACCAGTCAATGCTACATTCACTCACATCCGGCCTGCTAATGTATGCTAAATTGTGGCCTATCATTATGGTCAAAATAGATAATGGTGTCTTAGGTGAAAGGCAGTAAGCCAAAACCTGAAAAGTAGTGCTTTTGAATCTCAACTCTTCTGTAGAGTGCTGCATGAGCATCCCAAATACCCTGAAGTTATCAGCCTGTCTTTGCCCTTGATTTTGCTTTAGAGATGCTCACAGATGTAGCTGACATCTAGAACCATGTGTGTGACTGTACATCCATGTACCTGTTGAATATGTATGTGTACTGTATCTACTGTATCTATTCTGGGCATTTTTATTGTAGTATATTTACATATATATTCTGTGTAGATACAGATGCCCTGTGTAACCTGAATATGGCTAACTTTTGAACCCCACTCTCTGTGTTCAGCTCCATAGAGCCATTCAAATGGGAAAAAGAATACTATTCAAGGAAAACAGGACATGTATGTACAGAGCAGACCTGGATGCTGAGCGGCTGGATTGAAGGGCTGAGGCCAGTTGTATGAAGTTCAACATGGCCAAGTGTCAGGTCCTGCACTTGGGTCACAACAACCCCCTGCAATACTATAGGCTTGAAGAAGAGTGACTGGAAAGCTGCCTGGCAAAAAAGGACCTTGGGGTGTTGGTTGACAGATGGCTGAATATGAGCCAGCAGTGTGCCCAGGTAGCCAAGAAGGCCAGCAGCATCCTGGTTTGTTTCACCAATAATGTCGTTAGCAGGACTAGGGAAATGATTGTCCCCCTGTACTCAGCATTGGTGAGTCCACACCTTGAATACTGTGTTCAGTTTTGGACCTCTCACTACAAGAAGGACATGTCCAAAGCATGTCTGAAGAAGGGCAACAAAGCTGGTGAAGGTTCTAGAGTACAAGTCTAATGAAGAGTATATGAGGGAACTGGGTGTTTTTAGCCAGGAGGAAAGGAAGCTCAGGTGAGACCTTATTGATCTCTACAACCACCTGACATGAGATTGTAGTGAGGTGGGTGCTGGTCTCTTTTCCCACATAACAAGTGATAGGACAAGACAAAATGGCCTCAGGTTTTGCCAGGGGAGGTTTAGATAGGATATTAGGAAAAAATTCTTTACCAAAAGCGTTGCCAAGCATTGGAACAGGCTGCCCATCCTGAAATGGTTCAGTCACTATCACTCAAAGTATTTAAAAGAGGTGTAGATGTGTCATTTAATGTTTAATGGTGGACTTGGCAGTGTTAGGTTTATGGTTGAACTTCATGATCTTAAAGGTCTTTTCCAATCTAAATGATTCTATGATTCTATGATCAGGTCATGGACCTTAGAGTCAAACAGCCTTTGAACATCTCCTCCACCTCAGTATTCATCCTGCATTCACCTCTCAGTTTTGATTAAAAAAAAAAACATGTAGAGCATAAAATTACAATAGTCTGTGCATACCTGTTCAGATTTTTTATATTTCCATATTAAGATAATTTCTCTACTATTTTCATTAGCTGATTTTATTCCATAGTCCATCAGTGCTGATAGAGGACATTGTTCTTTCAATTGGCACTTTTAAACAATACCCAAACAATGTTAAGACATTAAACAATTAAGACTCATCCGCCCCAAATCCAATTCTTTCCCAATATTTTGGAGACTTTAGGAGAGAAGTATAGGTCAGTAGGTGATTTAAAACCCATTTGTGCAAAATTAACTTGTATAGAAACTTAAAAATCAATATATTAGTGGCATTCAAAGATCAATTTTTAATCACAAATTAGTATTTACCTATTCCTGTGGTCACTGGCTGTGCAGCCTACAAGGAAGGATAACAGGTATAGTAGCACTTGAAGAATGAAAGTATGTTTCTCTCTGTATGTAATGCAAATATAATAACTTGCACAATATGATTGATTAGAATGATGGAGCTCAGAGTGGGTGCCTAATATATGATGGATATACAAAATATGAATCTGAAAACAATTTTCATATTCACTTAAATTCTTTAAAGTGTTTTAAATGAGTCTTGGAAACTAAAGCAGGGAGAATTATCAGGACTTGATTGAATGATACTTGCTCAGCACAGATTATCTATCATTGGGCTACAGGTTATTTGTTGAACTAATGATCTAAAGCATGAGCTAATAAAAAAATAATATAAACCCAAAAGTGATCATAAAAGAATCTGATAGCTGTATGACAGACAAATCACTCTGTGGGAACAAAAGAAGTATGACCTATGGGTACTAGGCATGGGGAGGGGAGGGAGTTACCAGCACAATTTGTCATTGGATTTCTGTTTCTCACGATATTCATAATTAATGGTAAGCCATTTTCTGCTGCTTGAGTCTCTGCATAGCAAGTAAAACCTCAGATAAAATCTTCAAATTAAATGGAACTGGATTTAACCACTACTAACTGGGGGGTCCAGAGGAGGGCCACAAAAATGATCAGGGGGCTGGAACACCTCTCCTACCGGGACAGGCTGAGGGAGATGGGATTGTTCAGCCTTGAGAAAAAAAGGCTCAGGGGAGACCTAACAGCCACCTTCCAGTACCTGAAGGGAGCTTACAAAAAGACTGGAGAGGGCCTGTTTACAAAGGCCTGGAGTGAAAGGATGAGGGGCAATGGTTTTAAATTAGAAAAGGGTGGATTTAGATTGGGTGTAAGGAAGAAGGTCTTTACCATGAGGGTGATAGAACATGGGAATGAGTTGCCCAGGGAGGTGGTTGAGGCCCCATCCCTGGAGACATTCAAGGTGGGTGAGGTTTGACAAGGCTCTGAGCAACCTGCTCTAGTTGAAGATGTCCCTGCTCTCAGCAGGAGGGTTGGACTAGATGACCTCTAGAGGTCCCTTGCAACCCAGACATTTCTATGATTCTATGATAATCAGATTGAAGAGGCTATCATCATTGTTGCTCTGTTCCCGTTACAGTCAGTGATGCCACAGAAGCATCAATAGTGCCAGTAGGACATGGCAGGCACATAAAAAAATGCAGAGGAAACATACACTTCTCCAGACTGGTCCCATAAACCAACAGTCTACTGCTACTATCCCTTTTGTCTATATGCCTTTCCAAGGAGGCTGACATGACTACTCTTAAAATGTAGGATTGGTTGGGTTTTCCTTGGCGTGGGAGAAAGGAAGACAAAGGTAAGAGCTGAGGTCTCAGAAGCAAACAAATATCATTTAATTTAATATTGGAAAGACTTCCCACTCCTTCTCTAAGCTGAGGGGAGGCACCATTGTCTTGGGGATCTTAGGAGCTGAGATTCAAGCAACACGAACTTTGATATGCACTTCCAGACTGAAATCACTTAAGGCTTACTGTGTATAATCCTGTCAGAAAAACAAGGAAAATGTCATCTCAGTATAGTTTAGGAAGCAGCAAATCTCTTCCTCTTTTATATGAGCCAGTTCTTGACAAACTAGGGGAGCCCTAGCAACCAATTATACGTAAAGGGACACCTGCAAAGGACTGTCAAACAGGCTTGTTAACACATAATTGAGTAGATCAATTATCTTTTCTTGTTTGACCTGTTGTGGCACAATTCCCTGTTTTGTCATGCCTTTTTTTTTTTCCCCATAAAATTTATCAAAATTGATCCTAAACCTCCCTTTGTAGTTTGTTGCAGAAAGAACACAAAGTGTCTGTTTTTCTAGAAAACAGCTCTAGAAAATAACCTATTTTAAGGATGGAGAGAAATAAAACTAAAAATTTAAATAACTTTTGAACTTCATTTTTATGGCTTTTACATGTTAAATTATGTTTTGAATGTTTTTCAGTTGTGCTTATGTCATCACTTTGACAAGAAATTCAATAAAAATTGGAGCTTATAATTTGGTTTTCAAAGGCAATACTTTTTCAGAAGCTCTCTGTCAGATGGAGTCCTTAATTGGTATAGAGGATAGATATCAGCAGATTTCTGAAAGCATTTGACCTAATATTATTTGCTTAAAATAATAGCATTATATGAAATAAAATGTAACCCTTCATAAATGGGTTTTAAACTGATGGAAGGATATCTCTCAAATTACAGGATTAACTGAAAAAATTCAGCATCTGAAAGGATTGTTATCAGTCAAATCACTGAGAGATCTGTTTTTAGCTCAGTGCTGTTTAGTATTCTGGTCTCTGACATGGAAGAAAATATGAATCATTGCTGTTACTGTTTTCAGATGGCACAAACATTAACTGATTGGGAAATAATTATAAGCAGAAGTCAATTCTACAGGATGGATTTTATCTTGGTATTCTGGGTCCACATAGATGGAAATATTCCATAAAGAGTAGAAGGTCTATGGAAACACCTATGGGACCACAAAACCATAGGAGAGCTGTGAGGACACCAGTAAATCTGTGCTGAAAGTAAGACTATGCAATAAATAAGATTTGGAACAATAAAGGGAAAATAAAATGCTGAATAACTGTCCGTAAGTGAACACAGTCTATATTAATCTACTGAATGAGGCAAATCTGGTTTGTTCCTTTACCATAACTTTACAGTTTAAACCTATCAGATATGGTAAATTATGAAAGAATTAATGTGTGCATATCCTCATGGATAAGACTCCAGCTCTCTCGGACTAAAAAGGCTTAAAATATTGATTAATCACAAGTATTTGTACCACTGTAATGGGCAAGTAAGTGTGTCTCAGTTGTCTAATTTAACAAATTGCAGGTATTGATTTAAATCTGATACCTGAAGTTCATTAATCTTTACTGTTCCATTTAAAACATTTCGATCTTTTACTCATAAAAAGGAGGCCACTGCATTTAACATAGATAACTAGCCTCAGCAAGCAAAGCAAATCAGTCATGACAATTCATCCATTGAAAATTACTGGCTGAATTAGTAGGTGGATATTTACAACAATGGTATTGATTCAAGAGAAGTATGTCTGGTTTTCAAATGATTCATTAACAAACAACTGTGATGAAAATGTAAACTCTATAAATGAAAATATCATCTAATAGATGTCTGCCTGCATATCTGCAGATTTCTTTCATGCTTCTTCAGTAGGCAGAAATTATTTTAACTGAAGCAGTACAACAGATCATAACCAATTTCTGAATTACATGAATCATCAGGAAGTACTAGTGCAAGATATTCTAAAGTTTCTGGGAGAAAGAATGAAAATTACTTAAGCCCTTTTAAACAGGAGCAAAATAAAGGTGCTAATGCTGAAAGGTTTAAGTAATCTTTTTTTTTTTTTTTTTAGATTAATCTTTCATTTAGATCTTTCTTCACAGAATACTATTATCAGAAAGAAGAGGAATAACATCATCAAGCAGAAAGAAGTGTCCCTTGTTGAATTGTAATGAGTGTCAGGGACAGAATATTATTAGCAAAAAAAAAATAGACATACATACACCAACAAGTTAGGTTGAGACACTAGAAAATGAGGGCTGAGAAAACTGCCCCTGGCAGGTCCTGGTTATGGAAAGCAAAGGTATATTTTGGAAGCAGGAGCAATGGGACCTGAACCAGCGAATGCAGCAAATGATTGCTGTCGAATAGTTTGACTAAGAGCTGTCACACAGCTCCATAAATGCCATTAAAAATTTAGCTCAAAGTGTCTCAGCCATTTAAATGTGTTCCACAGTCACTCAAAATCTCTACAGAATATTACTTTGAATTTGGGGGATTTTTGTGTTTGTGGAGTTTAGTTGCAATCATACTCTGGAAGCAAGCTTAAGCCAACCATCCTTGTAAGCAAGGGTTTAGAAAACCTCTGTATGGAATTGAAATCACTCCCTGAGGAAAAGCACAGTACAAATTATGGCAAGGAAGTGCTTCAGTGTCATTACCATGCAGGTTTGTTCAAATCCTTAGATGAGCATTGCTGTATATGTGTTTTCTTCCTCTGTATTGACTGCATCAAAATGGGGTTAAAGCATCATATTTGGCCAAAGAAGTTCAGAACAGAAAAGGAATGTCCTCTGTACAACATAAAATTTTAGACATCAGAAGTTGTAAATATTACAATGCCATGATAAAGCTACTGACAGCAGGTAGTGAGGATACTTTTAATCCTTATAAAAGTAGAGAAAGTGAGCTCAGTTTCTTGAAATGTGAGAAGTATGTCATGAGACATATTTATAAAATATTAGGAGGGTAATGAAAACTCATCCCAAATTTTGTATTCTTTGCCCTTTTTTTTTTGTCTCTTCATCCATGGGATTGGGCAGTAAAGTAAAACAACATTGATTATATCTGTCAAAGTTATGACATTGTATAATAAATTGACCTATAAAACTGTCCTTATCCCTTCATATTGATTACTATATTTTTTCTCTGATTGATGAACCATGTGTTAGTAATGTATTCATTTTCATCCTCAAAGTAAAGGATAAGCAAATATCATCTGCTTTTGTACATACACATATGCAGTGATATTTTGAAATCTACTGTCAGAATAAATATTGTCTAGAGTTTAAGATTATTCTTGTCTTAATCCTTTTTTCCTTTGACAATGTCCTGATTCAATTTCAACAAGGTTTTATTTGCATGTGTGTGTCCCCTCAAAAAAAAAAACAAAAAACCCCCCAAAAAAACCCCAAAAAAACCCAGACAAAAAACCCCCCAACAATTTCCACCCCCAAAATGAACAACAACAAGAACACAAAATAAAACACCATAGAAAAATTCTGGAGAAAGATATCATCTGACATGAAATACCATACCTTTTCTTTCAATGAACCATTATTTAATAAGTTCTAAATTTATCACAGAGTGATGGCAAGTCTTAAAATATGCATGAATACTCCATTGCTCAAATTGGATTTAGCTGTGTTGTAAAATATGGGATGTGAAATACCCTTTGACTTCCTCCTACCATTGGTCATTAGGTGGTAGGGTTAAAATGCTGTTGTTGACTCTCTTGTCTGTATTTGAAACACTCCAACCTCTGAGAGTGCAGAGAGATGATTCCAGAACTCTGGAAATGTTTATATATATCAGATGATATATTGATATCAATACAGACTGCAAATTATACTTGTAAAATGTAATTTATATTTCAGTTTAATAGCTAAAAGGAACCCCAAGTCTAGGATGAGGCAAACCTGATAGGGCACATTCAGTCAAGAAGAATTTTTCTTAAAAAAGACCAGACATTTGACAGCAGATTCACAAAAGGCCCTAAAGTATTGATGACCAGTTCTACCTCATTATTTCCCATAAGGAGTCATTGGACATGAAGAATATGCATAACACAAATACATTTTTCCTTTTAACTAGGCCTTCCCATTTACTAAGGTTAGAGGACAAGACTTATCCCCTTTTGTGCAATAGAAACAATTACTTCAACTTCTCAGTTTTAGTACTGTGGTGTTTTCTGACCATGAAATCATCTGAATCCCTTGGATGTCTCTGCTTGTTGCTTAGTTAAATCAGGTGGATCATTTTTACTGTAGAAGAGCAGATAGTAAAAGACAGATCCAGGATGCAAAGTATCTGTAAGCTAAGGGATAATTAAGCCTAAAATCTGGAATCAGCCAAATTTTCTAGAACTATATTTCTAGTACTATTTCAATTTTTTTTAGTACTATGATATTTCCCTTGTTGCACAGCAACTTTGAGGAGCAAACATAGAATGGCTTACAACTGCTAAGGAGCATCCACACTCAGAATTGTAAATGGCCATCATCCACCAACATGAATCGAAGTAATCTGCCACATTATTTGTAAGACAAGAATGAAACTATGCAATTTAGGCACTATACAGTTTTATTAACCTGAACTCATGGGTTTTTTTGCGTGCAATGCCAAAAGGACTAAGCTTAGCATTAGCATTTCCTTGCCTGTATAAAAACAACAACAAAAAAGTCTGTATTTTTTGCAAGTCTTGCAGATGATAGTTGAATAAAGGGAAGTTATTTCATGACAGCCTAAATTCTGCTCCGTGCTTATGGAGCTCAATAAGGTCTCTTCACTTTCAAATGTCTTCTAGGCCTGGCTATATCTTTGAAAACCAGATGATTGCTACATATATATAGGTCCCAGCAGCTAAACTGTTTGATAGTGTATGAAATATATAACATAGTATCAATCTATTTTCTAGTAGATGATAGCTCAGAGACCATGACTATGGCTTTAAGCATAGAACATGCTTGTCTTAAAATTGACAGATCAAACTGTGTCCTCCCTTTCTGGATGCTCTCCTGGTACCAGCCTGGGCAGGACAAGAAAAGAGGAAGGCGGTCCCAGTTGGCAATTAGTCTGATTTATGCTGCTGTGGCCATCACTCACAGCATTGCTTAGAAGGGAGGAGACCTTTTCCTGGTTCACCTTTCCAGGAGTTTCAAGTGAGCTTACTCTAAACATCAGCAACAACGAAATTAGTTAATGGACACTGAAACACCATTTCCTTAGCTCTTCTTGTCTCTCAAAAAATCCTATGATTTTACACCAGGAGCTCAGACAAGACACCTGAAAACCAACTAAGTGGATGCACATAGCTTTCTAGAACTTTAAACTACTAAGTTTGGTGTTGAAAAGAACAGGTTTTTCTCATCGCTGGGCAGAAATCAACATAGTTTCATCTCATTTTGGGAATAAGTGAAATCCCAGCCCTCCTGCGGTCCTTGGGATTATAGCTGTTGGTGAAGCTGGGACTGCATCAGGAAGCATTGCCCCATCAGGCTGCTGAAGGTGATGCCATAATGGGCTCACATCCTAAATCCTCCAAGGTTTCCTTTTTTTATGCTTTACAGAGGACTTTGTGTTTTCCTCCAGCAGCACCAATAAAAAGGTAACTGGGGTTAAGTATCATTAACTCTGTGTTTAAAGGTTGTTGTCTTTAAAGGCTGTTTGTTACTCAGTCTTCTCACACCAGAAATAATAAATATTGAAGTGGTAGCTTTTCCAAGATTTAAACTAGTGGAAAGAAAATAAGTATATGATCTTTTGAAGGACCATAAATACTGTTGGCTTCCAAAGCATTTTAAAGAAATATGTGTACTTACTGTGTTTAAATCAACACAAATAAATCATCAATCCAGAAAAATGGATTACTTGCGACATTCATTTTTCCATTGTGTATTTAAGCCCTCAGGAAGATCCATTTTTTTGTGTTCAGACTTCGTTGCTTCTTTTCAACTCTTTTTCTAATTTCCTTAAGACTGTGTTTCCACAGACATGGAGCTATTCTGTAAAAATGATAAATTGTCCTGTTAGAGATATTCCAAAACTCTATTCTTCATGTCTATCTATAGCACTGCAGTGCATGCTTCTTATAAGCATTAATAGCTGCATTTCATTTTACTATATAAATATTTAAGGTTTGTAATTTCTTTGTTGCTGTCACTGCCAGTGCCAGTGCAATGCAATGTTTCATTATCAGTTCCTAGTATACACATAATCTTGTCAGACTTTGTTTTCAATAAATATAGCATGATATATTTTGAATATTTGAATAGCTGAGTGCATTCATATTGCTTTCAGTCATGACCTGCTTACAAATTCCCAGCTAAGAAGTACAGCCACATGGAACAATAACTTGCAAGTATTGTGCCAATATATTTTCATTAGTCAGTGACACTTAGCTGAAAAAAACCAAAAATTAAACTACATCTTTCAGAAACAAGTCATCTTGGCTCCTGGATTCCCACATTAGGATGAGCCACATCCAGGACCCATATTGTTATTGTTTCAAAGTTCTAAGTGGATAGTTCAAATCTAATCTGCCCATACCCATTCTTGCTTCAGTCATTTGCCAATCTCTTTCTCCATCTTTTGAGAGTTTCCTTCTGCATCAATATCCAAGAGGAATGGTTGCTCTCCTAGATGATCTCAGAACAGACATTTACTAATGGTCTCTGATTTTGAACTGGCTATGAATTCTGCACCCTTCCCAAAGCTGCCAGGTGTTTTGTCAAAAGTAAAGATAATCTGGGCTAAGTCTCTCATTTCATAGAAAATTACAGAAGATGTAATTTTGTGTAATATGGGAGCGCTTTATGAGACTTCTGCTGCTGTATAATAAATCCATGTCTACTGAGTTGCTGGGGAGTAACACAATATTATGTAGGTTGTACCCAGAACTAGCTCAGAGGAAGGAAGACAATGGTACAGGTAAAAATTTAAACTTTTGTCCTCTAGATAAAGCATCCTAAACCATGATAAATGAAAGCCCTGCCTAAAATCACAAAATGAAGGTCCAAAAGCCAACTGCCTCCTGACTCCTTCCCAGCCAGTCTGGAGACTATTCCCCCATTTTCCTTTTCACACCTGATGCCAGCATTGTGGATGCTCAGTTGTCTGATGATGCATTTCTGTAACTCTTAATCTGGAGTTGATTAACGCATTTCTTAAACTCTGCTTCTTGGAACTGACTGATGAATGACAAAGGGGATACTTTCTGCCAATGAAAAAGGTTTACACCAGGTTGAGGTTGTGAGGGACAGCAATTGAAACATGACTTTCATGCCTTCTGTTAGCTCAGACTCCCAGCAGAAAAAAAAAGAAAATCTGAACGTTAATGTTTTTTAAGCCTAACTCAGAGTTGTTGAAGTCGAATTTGCACTTTTCAAATACTTTAGATTTTGGCAGTACTGCTCTTATGATGAGGTCTTTTTTTTGCGATTGAATGCTCATGAACAATGTCTTCATTATTGCCTGATCATTTTTCTTTTCATTTAATTTTTTTTTTTTTTTTCCCCAATCTGGCAATTTTGTCTACATGTATACTTATATCTTTCTCAGGTCTGTGGACATTGGCTCAGGCAGATATATCCTACAATGACTCTGGCTGGCCATCTTGGACTCCTTCACTGCACATCTGCAGTTTAGTCTGTTTCAGAAAAATGAATTTACTGCTTGGGCAGGATCCAGTGGTGCCTGCCTATTGCCCTGTAGCAGATCTGGTAAGCACATGCTCATTTAACTCATTCACAGGGGGTCCAACAATTCAAGGAGTCCATTCCCTTCTGTGTCTGAGCTACACTGTCCAGTCATGCATGCAAAGAAAATATAACTCACTGGCACTATTATAGGCCTGTGAAAATGGATATTTGTAGATCCATCTCCTAGGCACCAAGTAAAACATCTTGGTACTTGAACTGTACCTCCAGTGGGGTCTTCCTAGACTTCTGTTTAGCTGCTGTGTGTCTTGGTATCCAACACTATTGTTAGCTTCTGTTTATTCTTTTTTGCCATCTTAAATAGTTCTGGACTATGGAGAATGCAAGGGCTAATTATACAAGAATCCACCTAAAAAGATATTTGGTTACCAAACTGAAAAATTTAGAAAATTTCAATTTAAACTAGACTTACACCCTAGTCATCCATTCCATGGGATCAGGTGGGGACATTTCCCACCAGTATAAGTGTCTTCCACCTTCCATACATAAAACAAGCCATGCACTAGAAGAGGAGTTATAAATTAGGCTTTTTTAAATGTTAGTTAAATAAGTGAACTACAACATTGGGCCATACTGGAAATACAGGCTAGTCAGATTTTCTCTCTGCCCAGTAGCTCATGGTTCAGGATCAGAGACCAATTAACACTGGGATGTGGGATTGAATTGAATTGAATTGATACAATTGAATTCTGTCTATTTCACAGATGAGATGAAACTCCATTTTCTTAGGTGAAATCTCTAACCACCAGTATCTCTTCTTTGCTGTTGGGTTTTGTGCAAGAAAAGAACTATCTATAGTTGGTAGCAGGTCTTTGCAAAGAATCCATGGCTGTATATACCTAGAAGGAAATAAACAGCCTCCTCCAGATCTGTAGAAATCCTTTCAAGGACAGAGATTTCTAAGCCTAATATTTATACATAAACTTTGTAAGTACCTCACTCTCCTTTAGTTCTGAAGTAGGAATCAGTCCAATATGTTAGGTTTGCCATAAAATTTACATTGCTGAGCAATATTATGTAAAACTCCCCCAATGCTCTGTTATACACAAACAATTTGGGGTTTATTTGTTGAAAAAAAACATAAAACATGTGTTGCAGAAACACTTGGAGATCTGCAAGACTTGACTATCTTACAGAGAACAAGCTAAAAAGGGGAAGACACATCTTTTGTACCAAAGACTGTTATTTGCCCCTTAGAGCTCTCCTCCACTGCTTGGACCATAATTTGGTCCTTGCAGTTTGCTACTGAGGTCAGTTCCTCTCTCCTCTGATGAGAGGAACTGATCTCTTACAATTATATTTAAATGGGTGGTTTGGGTTTTACTGAATAGCAGTAGTGAAATGGGTGAATACCACACAATAGGTGACAACCTCATCTCTCAAAGGTCATACACGAATTCCATTTAGATCCACTACAATGAAATGAGAAGCCCCTCATAGTCTTATTAACATTTTTTAAAGTATATTTCAGGTTTATCATACTTTGGTTTTAAATTAAAGACCAAATTAATCAAGAGTTGTCCTCTAAATGCAATAGTCTCTTAAAAGATCTGTTGTCTTTTTTTTTCTCTTTTTGGAAAAAAAATGTGTGCATGCATCTCCTATCCAAACAGATTTCTGTCCCAAGCAGCAGACTAAGGGCTTGACCCCTTGCTGGATAAATGTGAATGAAGCCAGTGATGAATTAGGCATGATGTGCAGATAAGGGCAAATAAAGTAGAGATGGTGGTGTAGAATAAAAGATGTGGAAATACCAAAAAGGCAATTCAAGAAGGACTAGTGTGTAATATGGTGGAGAAAGGAGCAAAGGCTTATACTCAGCCTTGGATAGACATATTTTCACTTGCAGGACAGTTCATTTGGTTTAAATATTTATTTGCTATAGTATTTAATCCAAGATTTATTTTGCTATCTAATGAAATGACACAAAGAGGAGCTAACCTATATGCAGCTAAAAAGCCAGCCTTGGAATCCTTTGTAGCTAATGGAGGAAGTAACTTTCCCTTCAGAAATCCTGATCATATTTGCATAAATGGTGTGTGAGGCTGGGGTAAAGCACTGCCTCACATAGCAGGTGCCCACAGCTCAGAGATGTCATCTTAACTGACCCTGAATCAAGTGAATAACTTGTGCAAAAAAGACCATAAGAAGAAAATGTGGCATGAAGATGGCCTCAGCCATTGGGCTGGCTTCAATTGCCTCATAGCCTTCACTACCAGAGGTACCATCATGATACTGAACTGTTTTTTTTTACATCTGCCCAACACAGTGCATAAATTGTGTCATGTGATGTGGTTGTGGCTGACAACTGAGCTCAGGAAATGGTGTCACCACTTGCTTTATTGTGCCCTGCATGAAAACTTTTATCACTGCTGTCTGCAGCCTCAGGGCAGAGTGATCTCCCATAATCAGCAGAGCTCATTCTACGTCTTCATCCAGGACCATAACAGTGCATGTCAAATCACCAAGTGCTCCCTGGACTGACTGTATATAATCCAAATCTGCATTTTTGTGGACTCAAGGATGTTCTGCTCCACCAGAAAGCAAATATAACATTGAGTGTGAGCATGATTGAGGTTTAAACCCATCCATGATTTCTTCAAAGCTTCCCCCAAGGGGAGGCCTTAGGTGCAGACATAGCACACAGATCTGCCTGTAAAACAGGGGAAGTTACTGGTAGAAGGACAACAGAGCTCTGTTCTGACAAGCAGCTTCTCAATGATATTAAACACCTTCTTGTGAGCAGAGCTGCCAGTAAAGCAGTGGTGAGACAGCCGAGGATAGATCTGGTCATTAGTGAGAAGTGCTGTAGTAAGCACTAATCCATGCAATTAACACGGTTATTTAAACTTCTTGCTTATAAAGTAATTGTCAGGATAATAAAAAATAATGTTGTGAAAAAATTAGGCAGCTATCCTCTAACACTCCTACTTTAGCTCCTCATTCCCTCAACCAGACGTTAATAAGACATAGGCCATGGTATGTGGGTTAGTGAAGTTCCAGATCATCTCTTTCACAATGTTTTTCCCGTTTGACATTTTTAATTTCTCGTATAGCCATAGTGCCTGGAAAAAAATGTCAAAATAAAAAGCCAAATAAAAGTAAATTACATTCTTCTTATGATTTAGCATATTTCAATACTAATGGTTTCTTTAAAATAAAAATGGTTACTTCAATTATCTTATTTTTACAGAGGTTATAAAAAGCAGAAACTAGATCAATAATGATAATGGTTACTGGATTTGTTGAGGATTTCTTCTCAACATTCTGAAAAACAAACCAAACTGCTTTTAAATCTTTGGTTGATGAATAAAATATAAAAAATACTTTTCACCACAGTATTTAAATGCTGATTCCCTCATAATGTAAATGGAAATAGAGTGTTTTCTCCAGCAAGGTAGAGAAATGATTTCTTGTTAGACCATCCTATAGAAGTTGTTGAGTAGAGGATTTTTAAATTTTTTTTCCAAATACAGCTTTTTTAATGTTTCCAAGAATAATTCTGCATCACTGAAGTGGAAAACATATGTATGCTCTTCTGGACTGGTAAGGCTTCCCTGCTCTACTCCCTGCTGACCGTCACTCCCTTTACCAGTTTCTGTGCAAAGCTGTGTGGAAATGGCAGGCTGATCTGGCCCTAACCATCCTATCTCAGTGTTCTGGAAATGGTGGAAATTTGGGGAATTTGAAATTTAGGGAATTTGAAAGATTACAGTAGATAAATTATGAAATGAAGAAAGAATATTTTCAAGAAAAACCCCCCACTCTTTAACTGCTAGAAAGCTGGGGATAAACAAGGTAGGCTGCAAGGTTTTTTTGCCATTAAAGTCTACAGATTATAGATGCTGGGTAGATGTTCTTCAAATTAACAACAACCTGAAAAGAATCCACTTTTGAAAAGTATTTTTTTTTAAGGAACCATGGATTCAAAACTTGATTTCTGCTTGTATGTGCAGTTCACTTGACAGTGCAGTTTTTTTCACACAGGTTTGTGTTAATAATTTATGTAGACACAAACTCTTACATGCCTTGTAAAAATGGAGCACAGCTGGATTTGTGCATTTACAATCCATCCACTATATACAGCTCAGAGTGAAAAAGCTTTGTGTGCTGAAGTAGAAATCATGGGGAAGCCTCTCCGTAAATTCCATTCCTATTGTGAAGAATCTGAATGCACACTGAATTGAGACATGGGTAGCATTCACATTTCTTTTTTGGTTGTTTGCCTTAAATTCCTGTGAAGGATCTTAAGAAGCTCTACATTATCTTGTATCCTGTAAAAATCCACAGTAGTACTATTTTAATGGTTGCTCTGAAGGTATACGCTTTATTTAATGTGAAAAATAAAATAAAACTTCTATAGCTGTGCCAGCCTTCCAGATGCAGCCTGAAAGGAGTAAAGGAGGATTTGCTCCTTTTGCTGCTTAGCAGACCACTGGATGTGGTTATTATGATATCCCAGAGTCAACCCTGGGAATCACAGATGCTCATCTTAACATGTCTAATGAAGTTCAGATGGAAAAATTTACATGATAGTCTTAATCAAAGTAGAAAAAAAGAAATTAAAATGTCCAGTATTAAATTGCTGGTCATGCTGGTACAGAACTGTTTTACAACCTGGAGATGAGCTTTTCCAACATGGACTTTATAGCTGCTGGAGCAGATTCAAAGCCCTTTGCAGGGAATAGTAGTCTCTGAATTACATGGGATTACTTTCATTGACTTAAATGGTCTTTGGATCAGGTCCATAATGAATTATTGCTTAAAATAGTCCACAAGCATGATTAAAAATCTTAGGTAAAACCCCAAGGAAGGAAAGGAGGTACACTGCAAGCTTCTATCACTTGATTTTCCATTACAAAATTCTCTATTTAATTCAGATTGCAACCAATCACATCCTGGTCAGACCTCTCATTCATAAAACCAGGTCTTTTCATGACATTTTGCAATGCTTGGGTTCCATTTTTATGGAGCAGTGATAATGGTGTGGTGAGCTCCAGGCTGTCTGCTGGAATTCAGTGGGTTATGGGGACACCCATAGGCCTATATCATCACAGTAATCACCTGTATTTAATACAGTGAAGTGACGCTAAAGCTCTGAATAAAACAGAAGCTATGTCCAAGCTCCAAAGGATTTCATTAGGCAATAGATTCTATCTGACCTAATTAATAGTATCTCATGTGTGAGGATAAAGGTTTCTTGTTTTTATATTTCTTTCAAGTTAATAGGAAAAGTGTAGCCATCCATATGACATCTAAACCTATCTGAAAATATATGAATATAGAAACCTTATGTGTTTCTAATTCACCTGAAACAACAGTTAGTAGACAACATAAGACAGACCATAGTCAATGTATTTAACAATAATGAAATGTGTCAGGCTACTGGAATAAGCATTACAGGAACTTTTAAGTTCCTATATTTAAAATTTTGACACTCCAGAAATTCCCACCTAATCCTAAATTTCTACAGCATGAATGCAAACACATAGCTATTTAAGTCCTAAAAAAGTTGGGCTGGTCCCCAACATAACCTGACATCCCATCCATAGACAGAAAATACTCGTGCCTGCCAAAAATCTCTCTGTGAGAGGAAAAGCCCTTGCTGTGCTGAATGGGCATTTATGGCAAGTAGGCATTGAATTTACAGCAGTAGAGTCCTTTCCTCTTCCTTTCCTACCTCCCCTTCCCCTACCCAGGAGGCACTTTTAGCCAGCAGCAGGGTGCTGAAGAAGCTCAGTGCTGCTTAGTGTTGTCTCCAGCCACAGCCAGAAAGGCCTGCCACCACTTTCGTCATTAAAAAAGAGAACTTTAAGCAAAAAGACACAAATATTCAGGCTCTGAGCTGGTAACAGGCACTTTCTAGTTGACCCGAGGTGACTCTAAACCTAGTGTTGAGGGACAAAATACAGAAAAGTGTTCCTCAGTCTTTTCTGCTAACTAGGAAAGGCAGATCTCCCCACAAGCATGCCAGCTGCTGTGAAATGTGCACTGTGGTACCTAGCTCTCTTACCTGATGCATGTAAGACCAGATAGCTATCACAGCAGCTGTGAATTCAACGAGGCTTAAATATTAAGTGTTGCTGCTCTGAATATCACATTACTTCATTCCTCCTTTGGGAATATATGCCTAAAAGTCATGAAATTTCACTTCTGTGGTCTAGAAGGCAAGACACGGGTCATTTTCACCTCCTCCTCACAGTGACTGAATAGGTGGAAAAAGCTCAAGTACTGGATCTTCACACTGACCCAGTAATGCCCTCTTAGCCTGTGAAAAGATTTTGAAGTGAGCTGTATGAAGATTTTTTGCTTCAGTTTTGCTAGTGTCCAAGACATACCTTTAAAATAGCATTCTTTCTTCATAAGTACTCTGCATCAGTTGAGTCAATTTGCACATGGAAGTATCTAGTTTTGTCCCAAATGCCACTTCTGTTAGGTTAGCTGCAGACCTGAATATCAAGCAGAGTTATTTTGTTCCTTGTGGACCATTGACAGTAATAGTGGTTCTCCATTCACAAGTTTGTTAACAAAACTATTGATGGGTGTGAGTCAGCACAGTAGTCAGTTGTTTCCCAATTAGCTGATTTCATCCATAAGTTTTCTAGAAAAAGAGGCAAGGGGAAGCAAAAGGTTAGTAGTGAACTGAAATAACAGGACACAGACACTAAGCAGCAGTTGCACCAAGGGACAAGCTTTACAACCCTGAATCCCAAACAAAGCTCCAAAAAGTACCCCAGGTTCAGAAAGGTGTTATCAAAGGTTACAAAGCTAGCATGGATGCCACTGTCCCCAAGGCAGGGCTGCCCCTGTCTAGCAAGGATGGGTTTATTATGTAGTGCTAAAGCCCTCAGCAGGGAACAGAAACAGCCCTAACCCTCAGCTGGAACAAAATGTATGCAGGTACTGATACCACCTGAAGAGCTGGTCTGTAATTTTCACTGCTTGATGAGGAAAAATAAAGTTTCTTGTGTGCATTTAAGTACATTAAATACCTATTTACTTAATCCTAACACATTTTAGACTTGGGACAATATCCAAATTTAATATAAGGACAACCATTAAAAAAATGATGTGTTTTTACTAATTTCCTGAAAATCAGTGGCTGGCTCAGAGAGAAAGATGCTCTAAATGACCCCATGGATGAAAAGGCTGCAGAATGCATCATCCACTGACCAGGTAGCAGAGGAACAGAGCCAAGAGGCACACTTGGAGGGCTCTAATTGCCTCTAAACATGCAAAGCCTCACTCTGCTCTCAGACCCTATTAAATATTAAAACATTTGACTGCAGATGCAAAGTTGAGGACCCCAGGCCATATTAATGTTTGCTGCTCACAGAAGGAGGTGCTAAAGTTTGTGGCTATGAAAGAAATCTTGAAAAGCCTGGAGCAAAAGACCTGCAAGGTGTGGCTTTTACCATTCATCATCATCAACGATCAATCCTGAAATCTAAAAGTGACAATTTAATTACCAGTGTTAAAGATGTCACTTCAAACAGTTTTCATCAAAACATACAGGGATTTGCTTGTCTGAAAATCTTCAGTGGTTTTATCCTTCTGCAAATCTTATTTTTGCCAAAACCCCCTTAACTTCCAAAAATATCTAGTCCCCCAACTGCTTGAAAGAGTCCAGCACAGAGCAACAAAGATGATTAAGGGAGTGGAATATCTCCCTTATGAGGAAAGGCTGAGGGAGCTGGATCTCTAGCTTGGAGAAGAGGAGACTGAGGGGTGGATGGAGCCAGGAGGATGGAGTCAGGCTCTTCTCAGTGACATCCAATGATAGGACAAGGGTCAACAAGTGCAAGCTGGAACATAGATGGTTCCATATAAACATAAGGAGAAACT
This sequence comes from Megaceryle torquata, assembly GCA_024611175.1. Lineage (NCBI taxonomy): Eukaryota > Metazoa > Chordata > Aves > Coraciiformes > Cerylidae > Megaceryle > Megaceryle torquata. The sequence continues at coordinate 31,728 of JANIJG010021023.1, forward strand.
TTTTCTCAGTGAGGGTGACAGAGCACCGGAAGAGGCTGCCCATGGGGGTTGTGGACTCTCCTTCTCTGGAGACATTCAAAACCCTCCTGAATACATTCCCGTCTGATATAATCTAGGTGATCCTGCTCTGTTAGGGGAGTTGCACTAGATGATCTTTCGAGGCTCTTTCCAGCCCTTAATATTCTGTGATTCTGTGAACTTCCATAACCCATATCTAACTTGAATCTGAAGGGACAGATTGAATTTTTTCACATTTTAAATCAACATGAATTGCCTGGGGTGACTGTGATGACTGCTGCATTCATTAGCTTTTTGGGCTGCTGCACAAGAGCACAGAACATGGTCCCCACCATGGGATGCAGAAAACTCTGGCTTCAAGGTGCTTCTCAAGGCAGGATGTTGAGTACTTATTGCCATTTTGCAGGCATAGAGCCTAAAAATTTATTTTAACATGTACAGGAATTAAAGCCTTTTAGTAATTAGTCTTTTTTAAAAATCCCAAATTATGCTTTCATACACACATATAAACACCCAGGTACTCCCACACGTCTGGTTAATTTTGATATGTCATTCTCACAAGAAAGAATTCTTTACTGGAAAAACTTTTTTGGGAAAAAGAAAATTTTAATAATATTCCCATGATTCTGTATTACCAGCTATGGCAAGAATGGGAATCCATCAAATAGACAGGAGCATCATCATTTTCCCCAAACACTATCAAATACAATCATCACATCAGCCTTTCATTTATCATCACTCAGAAACAAAGATTTATTCCAAACCCAACCTTTTCCCATAAAAAATGAATTATCTGCTCCTGACAAATTGAGTATGGTAACAGTAAAGCTGTTAACATTTTCCTCCCTTAAACTCAATGCATGTGACTTGACTTGAGGATAGGACCCAGTATCTCAGGCAGAAATATGTTTCATCTTCATTGAGAAGAAATTAGTTAAGTTTGCAGTAAAAATAATTGTTTCTTCAACATAATTCTGTGATGATGTTAATTTTGGACTGAATAAAAAGTCTTTTATCACCATTAAATCAGAAAATGGAAAACACACAAGATAATTAGATCTTTTACTATAAAAATATTGCTATTGAACAAGTAAAGTTAAAATGTTTTACTGTCATAGTGTGCCCATTCACTATTAAGGTGAATTCAATGCTTGTGATAACTTAAAGAACTTCATGATTGTATTTGGAGCTTTTGGGAAATCATCCAAAAAAGTCTGGTTTTGGAATATTTTTTCAACATGTTCTTGTTAATGCAGAAATGGTTGAGTGTCCTGGAGTTATGGGATGTCAAGGAGTAATAGGGTGATATGCTCCTTTTTGATCAATAAATGACAGCTTTGTCTATTAAAAGCAGAATAAAAGAAGTTAATTCAACACATGTTCCTGTGAATGAATGAATGAATGAATGAATGCATGAATGAATGATTGAATTTATTTCACCCTGGATTGGACTATTCCTTACGTTCAGACAAATTCAGAGGATACACTGTCCCATCACTTCATTTGTTCTATGTCTCAACACCCTCGGGTCACAAAGTACTGTGAATTTCAGAAGCAAGCCAGTCAAGATTTCTACTGCAGAACAACAGCTTGGATCATTCCCTCTAATCTGAACAAAATCTCCAACTTCAGTTTATGACTGTTTCTGTCTGCCATTTGTGACTGCTTCTGTTTGCCATTTAATAATCTTGGCAGAGCTCCACTGAAGCCAGAACCCTACCACATCCTAAGGTCAGACATTATATATAGTTGATGGTAACTCTCCTGAACTAATTGATAGGTGATGGGTCTCCTTTGTCAGAAAATAGCAAGTATAACTATCAGTCTGTACAATTATCAATATAAATTTATTTTATCTCTTTATACCTCAGCCACTAAGCCTGCTTCTCACGTGTGTGTGTGACACAGACAGGATAACTCAGGAGAGCTCCACCAAAGCTCTGTCAATGCCAGGAGAATCATGCTGATTCATGCCAATGGCTCACCTCACTTTTCTCCCTTTCTTTTTCTCCGTTCCTTAACACGTGCATCCACAGGATGACAGAAACTCATTGCTGTTCTTATGCACATAAGAACATCTGTTCTTATGCACTAATTCTGACAAAGCTCAACCTTTCCTCCAGAAACTTTGCTACTGGTAATCCACAATTCCTGTCCCTCTGTCAGGGCTGTAATAGACAGCCAGAGGAGACAGTAACAACCAAAACTGCCCTTCAGTTGTTAACAATTCCCTAGTAAGTTGTTTTATTCTAAGATGATTTTACTTTCTTTTACAAGTGTGAAAACCTATCTTCTTAAAGGCTGGATGCAGCTTAATTCATTACAAATGACCTGCATGCTGTCACTTTTGTTTTGTGGGTTGTCTCCTCTGGTCCACCTCTTATTACTATCTTCTAAATGTTTGCTATTCATTACTATTTTCCCTAAACCAGGGGTTGCTGGAAGCTGAGAAAATACATTATATAATGTATATCACAGTATATTTCTCATTTCTTACAACCATTTTGGGGGGGGCATATTAATAAAAAGATGAATGGTCTTTCGGTTTTGCTAAGCATATCCATTACCACATCACTGAAGTGTTTGTAGCCCACCAAAGGTCTTTTTGGACAGCATCAAGGGAAGAGTTCCTGATTCCCTGCTCTAGACGTGTTATGTGTCTATGTCTCATGTAATATGTAACTCTTCTTTGGGCAAAAATGGCAAGCTGGTGTCAGAAAAGCTTTTTGCAGCCAAACTATACGCCCTGCATGTGTTGGGAAAACAAATATATGAGTGATATTTTGAAAGATCAATTTGTTTCATGTAGAAGGTGAACAAATGGAGTAACTATGAAAATGGCACTTTGATAGCAATGACAGATTAAACTAAATGTGTCAGTTTGTATGGTAAGAAACATCACTAGGTGCAAGGCAAGACATCGAGTAACAGAAGAAACTTTTGGAACTGGGAAAGCCAGATGACAAACATCCTTCCAAGGAGAGTGTGGCAAAATGCTGCAGATAGCCTTGGCCTGTCAAAGATATTAAAGGAAAGGAGAGGTGACCTAATAAAAGCTTATACTTTCGCTGGCAACCATGGTCTCCATACTGTCTGCTGTGCTGTGACACCTTGTATAAAGTTACAGAATGAAACTAAAGGGAAACTTCATTACCTTTGTCAATAACACAGTGGCTCTGTGCCAGTTTATATTAGCAGAGTCTCTTTGTGGGACTTTTTGAGGGCTCCTTTGTCAAGTTCTTCCCTAGAAAGGGAATTCCCACCGTCAGTGCATTTGGATAGTAACCTTTGAAAGTTAAATTACCTTCACAACACAGAGGACTCTCCACTGATCCCTGTGCTATTTGCAGCTAAACTTATTGCCTGTGTATGTAGAGTCCATTTATTCCTGTGATGGTTTTAGGACCTTCCAGGCAACTCAGATATTTACACATTCAGCTGTGTCTGTATTGCAAAGACTGAGTCTGAAGGTGAAAGGGAGATCCCTGGAAGGGGCCACATCTGCCAATATGGATAATATAAACTATTCATACTGCAGTTTTCATCTTTATTTTTTGCCCTAATAGGCACTGGTGGATCCCTGCTTCCCATGGTGGGCTCAGATGTGAGTTGTGCAAGTAAGAAGTTAGAATCACTTAAAGAAATCTCCTCTAGAGACTTTGCCCCCCCACCCCCCATATATATGCCACTCATTTCTAGGTCTGTCCATGGCCTGAAGGTCATCTCTGACTGCCTAACTTACCCAGGACCACAGTGGGAAATTCTAATAATGGCAAAAATACTTTTAAAAAAATCCAAGCATCCCTCTGAATCCAGGAGGTCAAGACTCGCAGATTAATAGGAGCAATTACAGGACAGTTTCATAACGTCATACTGTCACCTGCATTTGTATTCAAGGCGAATGATATAGTTTGACAGGAGCAGTTGCTAGCCTTGGAAGAGGACCCTAGTTCTACTGCAGAGAAAACTCTTGCTGGGTTTTGGCTCTGATACCAGCACAGAGATCCCAAGGAACATAACCCCAGTGCACCTTGGACTAGAATACTCCAGTGACTACCCACAGCAAAGAGCTTTGCCCTCCTGCAGGGAAAAGACAGCATCAGATGCAGGAGACATCCCACATAGTTGGGTGAATATTCTCCCTGTTCTATTTAACACTGGGAAGATCTTGTCTGAAGTTAGTGTGACTAATATCCAGCACACATCAGTAAAACTGTGAGCTGGGAGAATTTATTGAGCACTGGATGTGGATTCTGTACATGAGGTTCTTGGGCTTATTTTCTTCAGAAACAGAGAAGGCTGAAGAGAGAGTCGGTAATTATTTTTGGCTATATGATCAAGATGTAGAATCAAAGCAAAAAGGAAGGGATTTTTCCCCCATCCCTAAAAGGGCTAGGAGAAGCAGCAATGAGATTAAACAGCAGCAAGGGAAATTTAGGATAAACAGGGTTATGTTGCCTGATGAAAAGGACAGTTAACCATTCCACCACTGGGGGACTGTAAAGAGCAGGTTAGACAAATTGATCATGAAAGACCCAAGATCCTGCCAGGAAAAGACAGAGTAGATAGATAGTATCTTCTGGCTGTGCTTTTTAAAATTATAAAAGGTTTTGTGAATTTTTCCCTTGAAATGGCTTTAGCTGCTTGAAAATATCTTCCTTGATGAGACACAACGCAAAATTCCGGTGAAACTGTCAGCCAGCAGAGATTATTTTCATGACTGAAGAATACAAACATAGTGCTAGAAGATGACTGAAATTTTGGGCTTTACGGCAAGCAAATGAACAAAAAAAAAAGGGTCCTAAGATTTAAAAACTTAACTTCTGAGCCTCATTTTTTAAAAATAGTACCTCAATCTTTCCTTTTCTATTACATGTATGTATAACTATTATAATTAATAAACTAACTAATAAAATCAAGAAGCTAATGAAAAGAGTGCTTCTGAGCAGCAGAGAGAAATACATTTTATAGCATTATTGTGCTTGAACTCATGGGAAATGAAGACATGCTACAGTAATTGCAGTGCTGGATGGAAAAACGGCATTTATTCTGAAATTACGAAAGTCACCTGTCCTGGACCCTCTCCAGGAAATCAATACCACACCTGGCATTACGCATATCACTAAATTTTTAGCTAGATTTGACATCTAGTTCTTTTTAGGTTGAATTTAAATTCTTCATTCCCTAGTTCCCGTTTTCCCTTGGATTTTTTTCCTTTTTTTTTTTTTTTTTTTTTTTTTTTTTGTCAGGTTCTCTCACAATGACATGTTTTTGCTAATTCATCAGGTAGCTTTCTGATAGCTCTTGTGAAAGAACAAAAGGTGGCTTATCTTCTCCTTTTTGACAATATCACCTTGGCTTCAACATGCTTCCAAACTGCTGTGCTTTGTTTTCTATACAGTTTTAATTACAGCACTTGTTCCTTTGGAAAACTGAGGTTTGCTTCCTTCCCTCCTGAGGGATGTCCTGTTTCCCCTAAAGCTTTTATTGTCTTTCCCTCTTGCTATCTTGGTGTGGACAGGAGCTTCATAACTATTCTGTCATCTGTCATTCTTTAATGATGTTATCTCTCTGTCTCAGAAAAGGGTTTCAAAGATTAGGGCTATATTATGCAGAAGTTTTGGAGCAGGGTCAGAGTCATCCTCAGATCCACAGTCACCGTTCCCCCACCATGGCACTGGTAGTTCCATCATAGCCTTACTAAACACGTCAGCTACCTCTAGAGCAACAAAGAGGAATCTGGATAATCTTAATTTAGCAATTAGATTAGTAGTGAGGGCGAGGAACATCCCAAGGTCCTTTAGCAGCTCTGGCTATTACTAAGCAATATGCCTTAACTGCCAGGAGACCAAAGAGGGGATAGAGGGTGGGGCCTATTTTCTCCCCTCATTCACTTCTTTTTAGAATCATTTTCTTGCTGTGCTTCCTCAGAGACAAAGTTAACATGTCCTAACTAAATATACAGTTACCTCATGATGATGTTTCCTAGGCAACATTCCTATGGAAAAGCAGACTGCTGACCATTCTGACCTTGTTCTTGTGAAGTCAAGCAATAATTTCATTAACAATTTCTTAAAAAATATAGTGGCCCTTTTTCAGGTGAAAAAGAAGACGAAATAAGCCACTGTATGCAAGAACCATGAGCTGGTCTTTACACACCACTTTTAGGACAAAACAACTGGCTAAGTGCTTTGTAGGCTCATAATAATTCCTATGAAAAGTAGCATCAACTATCAGATATAGGTGTTCCATAATGGAACAAATCATAATAACTAGTCTCCTTATTTAAACTAGCTATAAAATCCACATCAGCAGTCCTAGGTGGAGGTGATGATAGTCTCCAAGTTCTGTTGCAGGAGGCTTGTGCTGATTGCTGGGGTCAAAGTAACACACCTTGAATGCACACAGCACTGCAAAAATGCTAAGTGCTGTTATAGAAGTGCTACCTCTTTTGGTCTGTCTGTCTCTAGGACACTGTGAAATTTATATTTTTCTAAGTCAATTCAACCCTGCCTTTCTGATAAGCATGGCTTTAAGCTTAATTTTTCTTTTTCAAGAAGGAGGAAGGAAGGGAGGGACTAGCAAAGGAACCATCACACACAAATGTAAGTAAGCTGGAAAGAAAAACAAAACCTTTCCAGCAACAGGTGGCACCTAAACAAATGGTGAACAAGGCAGTTAGTCAATATGCTGGTCTTGTGCTTCCTGGGCTGTCTTTCTTTCCTCATATTCTTAACTTGATGGACTGTTGATTGCCCATTTTTTCTCAGAAGACAGCACTAAAGCCTGTCAGAGGAACATGCTATGTCTATTCTTAGCCTCCAGATCTATTGTGGGAGAAGAGAGGTGGGGTTCTTCTTCTATCCAAGACAAAAAAAGATCCAGCTGCCTGTAGGCTGATAAAAGCAAAGCTGCAATTTCCATTTATTTTTCAGTTTCATATATGTGGCGTTGGGCTGCTTCAGCTCCCTGTCACTGTAAGAATTTTATATTAGCAAAGCTCATGTTGACAGGAGCAGCAGTAGGTAACAGGAGAGTGACTGCCACTTTCTTTTTAGAAAAATCACTCCTAAGCAAGAAATAACCTTCTCCCCACAATCACAGCAATTGTACTCCAGAAGCATACAAAAGAATAAAATAGATGGCATGTTTTAGATGGTTCAGACATGGACATGACACTAACTGAGACTGTTATTTTATAATGGGGAGATGGGAATTCCTTCTTTTCTACTTTGTCCTGAACAAGCCATGGGACAACTTGAGCTGCAGAGGGCAAGGTGCAGGCAGTTAGTGAGGGGATTTTCTGTTCCGGCTTCCCCAGTCTATCTGCATTTACCATCACTGTAAAACTGTGCAACTGGCCCTAGGGCAGAGTAGATCCATGCAACCCAGAGGCACTGATGGTGCAATTCTGAGTACCTGCATGAGGGAAGCTGTGGGCCTCACACACAGAATATGAGATGATATATTTGTCTTTATGGGACTTGCCTATGGCCCTATGCATTCTACAATCAGGAGGAAAAATTCCCTCCTTTCCATGCTGCCAGAGAGCTGATGCAGGTCATACATGAATGAAGGCAGCTATTTCACACTTGGTTTGCAGAGAGCACGGTGTGAGTGTCTGGGGAGTGGAGAGAGAAGGGAACGGGGAAGGAGAATGAGGAAGGAAAACAGTGCAATGGGACTTGAATCTGTCCTTGAATTACTCACAACACTAGCTGGATCTAAATGCAATTTACTGAAGAGGCTTTATTTGGGGGTTTTGTTTGTTTGCTTTTATCTTTCTATCTTGTCAAAAAAAGATTGGAGCTTTTAGTACTCTTGAGGTTTTTCGGAGTTCTTAAGTTGTCCTTTGTTCTGTCTTTGGCTTACTGTAGTTTGACACTGTCTAGTTTATCTCCATGTCCTAAGAAATCCCACAGGCTACCATCTTCATGTTTTGAGGTCATTTGTTAGATACACTGGAAAGGAACAAATAAGACTCATTTAGCAATTATAACCCAGGGCATACCTGACAAATCAAACCCTGTGTAGATTTTGAAGAGATACACCTACTTCACTAATTCTGTTGTATCCATCTTTAGTCCAGCAAAACCCTAAAAATTATCCCAACACCATCTCAGATAGTGGGGAAATTATGAGGATAATTCTTCACTCTTCTTGCTAAACATGATCTTCACCTGGATGTAGGGCTAGAGTGTACCCTCAGCAAGTTTGTTGTTGATATGAACTGGGAGGAGTGGCTGATACACCAGAAGGTTGTGCTGCCATCCAGAGAGATCTGGACAGACTGGAGGGCTGGGCAAAGATAAACCTAATGAAGTTCAACAAGGGTAAGTGTAGACTCCTACACCTGGAGAGGAATAACCCCATGCACCAGTAGAGTTTAGAGGTTGTCCCACTGGTAAGTTGCTCCACAGAGAAAGGCGTGGGAGTCCTGGTGGAGAACAAGTTAACCATAAACCAGAAATGTGCCCTCTGGCTAAGATGGCCAATGGTCTCCTGGGGTGCATTAAGAAGAGTGTGTCCAGCAGGACAAGAGAGGTTCTCCTCCACCTCATCTCTGCCTTAGTGAGGCTACATCTAGACTATTGTGTCCAGTTCTGGGATTCCCAGTTCAAGAGACACAAGGAAATACTAGAGATAGTCCAATAGAGATCATCCAAAAATGATTAAGGGATTGGAACACCTCTTATGAGGAAAGGCTGAGACACCTAGGGCTGTTTAGCCTGGAAAAGAGAAGACAGAGGGCATCTTATTAAATGTTTTCAAATATCTGAAGGGTTGGTGTCAAGTAGAAGGGGCCAGTCTCTTTTCAGCTGTGCCCTGTGATAGGATGAGGGGCAATAGTCACAAACTGTAACACAGGAAGTTCTACTTCAACATGAGGAAAAAATTCTTTACTGTGAGAGTGATGGAGCCTGGAACAGGCTGCCCAGAGAGGTTGTGGAGTCTCCTTCTCTGGAGACTTTCAAAACCCACCTGGACGTGTTCCTGTGTGGCCTGCCCTGGGTGATCCTGCTCTGGCAGGGAGTTGGACTTGATGATCTCCAGAGGTCACTCCCAACCCCTACCATTCTATGGTTCTATGAGTCTATGATTACAAGCCATGATGCTTGCATGAAACCAGAGAGTTGCAAAGTAGTCTGAGTGAAAACTGCCTGTCAGAGGTATTATATTTAGATACATTTGCAGCTCAGATTCTTAAAACTTTCCAAAAAGAAACAGAAACAGTGTTCAAATCTTGTTGAGGGAACTAGTTTTGAATCAAATAATCTAAAAAGATTTCTCAAAATTGCACTTGGTTTTTTTTTTTAAAATATTATATTTGAAGAGGTGGAAGACTATTCTTTAAAAGTGAGCAGAGGCAGCTAATGGATGCAGATGCATTGTTTCATTCCTTTTGTGCTTTGGATTCAAATGCAGGGTTTAGTATGAGTATACCTTCTCTTAGAGTAAGGTCCCCTGAATTCAGCTTTTTAAACAGGTTGATGTCTTGAGAACTGGTCACAGAATGGTTTCTCTCATCCTTTGACATAGGAAGAACATCTTGGGGGTGGTAAAGTTATTGGCACATATTTGGCGTGGGTGGCAGTAGGAAGGCTGATGGGTTTCTTCTTCTCAGGACCCATTTACCCCCTTCACAGAGGCTGGTATCCCTGTTCATATCAGGCACACCTTGACTAAGACATGTATCTGTCCCTGAAATGCTATTCTTACAGCTTAATGTATCAGAGCCAGGACACATTAATTTTAATTCCTGTGACTATGCCAAGGTGTAAATTGAGGTGGTTCATGAATCATTCAGCTGGGGAGGCAGCTTCCAGGAGAGAGGCAAGGCAGATGGTTGTGACAGCTAAATCTCCCCAGCTATCCCAGGTTTATATTACCCCTTTAGGGTAGTATTCTTATTTACTCTACCTACTGCAGTCCAGCAAAGACAAAATAATACTGGTCCCCTGCAGCTTGTTCAGTTTTTCTCCTCCCAGAAGCTACTCAGATGTGTCAACTCACCCATATTAGTTCCTAACCAGCTCCAGATGAAACTAGAAAGGAAAGCCAAACAGGTCTTGTAGCTTTCTGGTAAGAAAGCCCTGTTTGGACTGTAAGGGAAGAAAGCTTACCACAGCACCTCAGGCCATAATTCTAAGGGACAGGGACAAGCAGGGGCAGGACAAGAGCAGCTGAGTTTTCCCTGGAAAACCTGGCCAGAGTGATATCAGCAAGAGATTATTCCAGAAGCCAGGGAAGAAGATGTTGTGACTCACTTTCTCAGTCAGAGAGCATTGTACAGAAGAACTAGAACACTTCTGGAGGCAGGAGAAAACATGGGCTAAAGGTAGGATGCTGCCACATCATTATACTATGTGAATCACAAGATAGCTTCTTGTCTCTGCAAAGGAACAGTCCCGATCTGCCTTGTAAAGATTTTAGCTTTAAGAAATCTCCCTTGAGAAGTTAGATTCCTTCATTTCTCTGTCTCACAAATACGAGGCTCTCCTTCTCTATCTGAAAGGAGAGCAGCTTCTCCCCAGACTGTGATGCACAGTGCATGACAATTCAAGTAAGGCTCTTGGGGAGCTCTCCTATTCCTAGGCTAACTCAGCCTTTGGCTATCTCTTAATCCCTGAGAGTTGAAACACAGACACCTACACAGCTATGGCTCTGGGAAATGCCTTTGCCATGGGGGATCCAAAAGCTCATCAGTGGTACCAGGGTCCAGCTCTTTGGTAGTTGTCTGGTAGTTCTCTGAAGATCAGTAGCCCAGGGTTGTCCTTGGAATCTCCTCAGCCTCCAAGGTTCAAGTAAAATGTAAGCCATAACTATGCACCCAATGAGTACCCCAAACTGAGTGCCTGACAAGGACATGCTACTTCTGAATCAGCTCTGCAGTATAACAGGAGTCTTTAAAAACACATAATGGAAAAGCTGAGAGAAGCCTCGGAATTTGCTTAATTTGCATTGTATCAGTTTTGTAAATACCTCAGAAGGGATATAACCAGAAATGTTGTTTCTACCATTAGATAGCACCAGCTTTGCATAGTAATGAGTAAAAAGTGAAGGAAAGAAGAAAACAATGTTCTACAGTTGTGTTATGTCTCCTGCAGTTCAATCAAACAACTCCCTGTTTTGAGATCATGAACATTTACTGTGCGTATATTTTATGGTCTTTGGGTAACTCTTATCAGTCAAAGGATTTTTTTCAGCACATAAGGGCTTCCAAATATAGTGAAACCAATTTGCTCTGAAAAGCAATATATCCACTAAAGGGCAGTTTTATTTTCCTTTAGGTAATACACATCTTTTATGCACAGCAGGATCCTGAAATACGAAGCCCACTAATTGGGGGGCAGGGAGACACGACATACTAAAACTAGTTAAAAATTTGCTGACATATTTTAAAATCTCAGAGGAGCCTGACCTCAAACCTTTTATAGCAGTTATTCTCAACTATTCAAGTTTCTGCCAGCACTTAAGCAAGAATGAGCAGTCACTATTTTATTAGCTGTATGTCTATTAAACAAAACAAACCAAAATTGTTTATGCATTTGAAGGATCTCTTGTAGATATTTAACTGAGAACACATTTCACAGTGATTAAAGAGCAGGTCTACCAAGAGGTCTGCTTAGTAAAACAATGAGACCTCTTCCATCACCCCTGGTGCACTGCCCCATTCATCCCCGCTCATCCCACACTTCAAGCTCTGCTGTCATGAATCATTGATGCTTGATTTTTTCCCTTGCTGCCATAACTGAGAACGAAAGCCAAAACCTGGAGTTCTGAGACATGTGGGGCCTAGGTGACGTGACCAGCCAGCTGAGGACACTAGGAGCCAAAAACCTACAGCCTGAGAAGGAAGTAGCCAAGATTTTGCCAGTGGGAAACACTAGCAGTGAGATCCTGCTGGCAGAGCATGATACCTAAAACTGTGTGGTATGTTTAGTGTCAAAATGTGAACATGCCCAGGTGCTGATTGTAAGCAGTGGGGAGCCATGTTCCAGTTCAGCTCCCCAGAGTCACCTCATGGTGCCTCACACTGGGCTGGCTACTGTGATGAGGAGCTTAGAGAAGACCTCAGACTCCTGGAGTGAGGCAGGACATAACACCAGAATAATTCTTCATTTAAGCAACAGAACCTTGCCTCTTTGCAGTCCAGTTGGATGTCTCAGAGGGATTCACCTACAACAGATGCCAGCATTTGGCCTGATCGGTAGTTCTCGTGGGTCAATTAACTGTATTGACAGTGTGTCCACTCACTACAATGGGAACATGGCCACCAGGTTCTTATGTAGACAGCTACATTTTGGGGTGTTATATTGGTGCTGAATATCACTCTAAACATAACAATGCATTTGAATTCCTACTCACCTCAGGAGTGTATGTGCCTCCACACACACAGGAACAGAGTGGATGTCCTCTGCAGAAAGCAGGTGTACATCTGAATGAGGCCCAGTTCCTGAAGCAGCTGGTGAGGCTGGTAAAAGTGGTCTCCTTCTCCAAGGTGGTTGCCATGCACAGCCAAGCATGGAAAGATAATGGAATAGAAAGGTCATTGTGGTAGATGAATGTGGTGAGCACTCCCACAGGAAGAAGAACCTGGCTCCTGATACTGGATTCTGGGGTTTAGGGTCTTTTAGAGTTTGCCTGTTTGTTCATTTTGCAGAGGAGGGGGTAGTTACTTGTGGATTGCAAAAATGCATTATTAGTCCCTGTAAGTGGAAGAATTGTCTGACTCTTCTTCTCCCCAGGTGACTGATTGAGTAAATCACAGGGCTAGAGAGCTCAGGTTTCACTTGCCTGCTCTTACCCTGTCATGAAGGTGAATCCCCAGCTTCATTACACTGCAGCAGAAAAAAGAGTTTTGGAGGCTACTTCTTTCCTCGCTTCACCTGGTCTCATTAGTCTCACATTCACAGAGACACAGTGAGGAGGAAAAACTGAGAGAGCTCTTTGCTGCATTAGAACCCCTGCTTGAAGACACTACTAGGATAGACAAGATGTATATTTGCTAGAAGGAGATTCCCCAACTAAAAAAGATGTACAGTGCCCTAGTCCAGAAAAGGACACAATACTTGCTGTTTTAAATACAGCACAGAATGAAAACAGGGTCTGTAGAATAATATTACACCAAAATAATACCCTGCAAAGATTTTTGAATATTTAAATTATTATATTCTGAGAGCCTCTTTATAAGATCTGGAAAAGCTTCTTTTCCAAACAGTGATTCACTCTGGGCCCCAAAGATATCTTTTATAGCTGCATCAATTGCTGTCAAAATGGCACCCACCTCTTCCACAGTGACTCCACAGCTAGGGCTTGTACCACCTCCATCTGGGACAGGTCCACCTAAATTGCTTCCAGGTCATTAAAAAGCTGTTAAATTTCCTCAACAGTTCTTGTCTTCCACAGAATTTTGACCTGTCCTGATCGTGGGAGAAAAGGTATTTTGTTATTATTCAATAGCTGTCACAATAAATCAAACTCCATATAATAAGAGACTCAGAGTAAGTTAAATATCAATGGATTAAAAAAAAAGTATGATGGATAATGATTTTTAGCTAACATAAGTATTTGTAATTTCATTATATGTTTTAATAAACAGCTCTCAAATTAATTTGTGAGGGCAGGGTATGTTCTGAATGCAGACTTTCTGCCTTCCCTCCCCAGCCCAGCTTCAAAAAGCATTATCGGCTGCTGTTGTTTGGTGGCAAGCTTCTCTGCATATGGGAGCAAGTGCTTCCTGGTTATCACAGACTGACATGCAGCAGCTTTGCTGATGTGTAGATAACGTCAGTATGGAAAGGTGTCAGGCAGCATCTTGTCTAGCCTTCCCTGTGGTAAGGGAAGATAAGCATCTCCAGCTGTCAAAAACCTTCTCCTTCCTTCTGTATGCAAAATTATATCCATTTGTAGCAGCTGAGAATGAGAGATATGTCCTTGGTTTAACATGCTTTGAAGTTAATCCTCTCCAAAGTGTATTCTAAAGCCAATGGCAGTAGCTCAGTATATTAAGGGATTTGGTCAGTGACCATATTTTAATGGCCATCAGATTGATGGTGGCCCTCTTTATATTGTAATTCTCTTGTGATACTTATGTATGCATTGCATGTGCAAGCAAAAAGGGAGGAGGGAATTTAATAAATCCCGGGGCCTGAGGGAAATGCAAACCCGGCCAAGAATGAAATGGGCACCATTTCTTTTTTTTTTTTTTTTTTTTTTTTTGTATCATTACCTATCTCAATTTGCAGAAACGAGCTGCTTCTAATTGCAATGAAGAGACTGATATTTGATGGTTAATATTTTAAGCACTTAAAATAGCGCATGATGATATAAATTGGAGCTATTGTACTTGCTCTAGACAGTGGCCTGACACAATGTGATTACATGGGGTGTTGCAAATGTAGCCAAAAAAACCCCAAAACCCAGGCATAAGTACTATAAGATGGATGGCAGCATGACCTTCTGGACATCAACCACTCCTCCCAGTTTTGTACTAGCTGCAAAGTCTTCTGGCCTCTCATAGCAAATGCACCAGTGTGGGATGTCACTATGTCTCTGAGCTAGTTGCATTCTTCAGCAGTTCCAGCCAAGGCTGAGCCACTGTATGGGGATGGTATGAACACTGAGAGGCCAGGGCAGGAGTCCAGTCTACTTGCTACTCTAAATGTAAATTTACAGTTCTAGATGATTTAAAAATGAACACCCAAGGTCTGAAATGCCTCAGATATGCAAGCATGGAGAACATGGCCTGAGCCTTTTTTTATGTAGCTCAGCTTAAACTGTTAATATCTGCTTTGCAAGAACTTTGAAATTGTATTTCAGCTGAACTAACTGCTGTGCAGGCTGTAACCAGTATTTTGTTGTGAGACATGATAGATACAGCAGAAACCACGTTTCTACCTCCAACACAAATGCCTGCCTCCCCCAGCCTTATGTGTGCTCAGACCCAACAATAAGTAATCTATCTTACACTGCTTTTCCTACTCATAGCCATCAAAAATCAGTAAGAAAAAAAGACAAAAGTGGAAAAAATCATCAGAATCTGAGATTTTTAGGGCAGTGCCACTAGAAATACCTTTCTATTTTTAAACAGCTACATTTGGCTAGGTTCATGCAACCAGAAAAGAAAGTAAATGAAAATACAGTTATTTTGTTGGCATTGTGGCTGTCTGTCTTACCTTCCACAAGCAATAACAGGTTCTAAAATGTTTTTTACCTGAACATATAGGATTTCAAATGTACTTTTACTGCAGGCGGAATAAACAAAATAATGACAAGTAAACAAAATTGCAACTGTGTCTAGGGGAAAGGTAAGGAGAATGCCAAATCTGTAATCACACCTCTGTCAGCCTGTCTGCTCACAGCTAGGATGGCAAGACAGTGCTCTCTAGGTATAATGGAGATCTATAAATAGCTACATCATTATATAACCCAGCGGCAATCTCATTCCCTTTCTAAATATAGTCTGTGCAGCAAAGGACAGTCTGGTGATGTGTTGCTACTGATACTGATTAATAGCATGACTCACTCCGACCAGCTAATAAAAATGAAATGTATGCCTTGGAGGTACCGCACCAGATAGGGTATACTTATAGGAGGAAAAAAAAAAAAAAGACATACTAGATTTTGTAACTAGTGGAAGAAAAACTGAAATCTAAGTAATTTCATCATGCAGGCCATTATATTACATATATATGATTATATATATAATATATACATCAATATAATTATATAATTACATTACATTATCCTTCCCTGGTCATAATGACTTCAAATAAATGTGAAGCTATCATCAATGTAATGTTTTATGTTGTGTTCTGTTCATAAAACTTTGTTTACTGTCTGTGAGTTACTACAGAAAACTCATTTGGGGGATTATAATCTCACACTTTCTACATTAATCTGGTTAGCATGTGTGAGATGGGAGTTCAGGTGGGTCACATTGACTCAGGATACACATTCAGAGCTCCCATTACTATCAACCAGGGTTACACGTGTGTAAGTGAGGGACATCTTTTTTGTAACATATAAATGCTCTTTATGTAAAGAGCTTTGAGATCAATGCAGCAAATTGCATCTAACACAGACTTTGCCCTTCAAACTTTAATTACCATAAATAGCAAGGCATGTATACACTTGTTCAGTCATACCGCTTGCGTGCTCCCTTGCATCCAGTCTGTGCAATCAATACTGCCATTTCACACACAAGGATTTTACATCCCCCTTTTTGTATTTCCAGTTAGGGTGAAGCCCTTGCTGATGTCTCCAGTTCATTACTTGGGGAAGGTGAATGTCTCACTCTAAGCTGTGAATTTAACTTTGACAGAAAGTGCTGCAGTGGAGTCCCCTTATAGCTCAGGACATCGGTCCTTGCTCAGGATGAAAGACAGCCTTTTGCAATGAAGTGCAGCATCATTTTGTAACACCATCTCCACCAATTTGTCCAGACTTTCACGTCTGTCTTTCAGGGGCTTCCTTGTGTAGTAAAGCAGCTCTCAACAGAAGTAAAGGTCCTGAATTGATATAACATCTGTTACTGGAAAGAAATTACTTGGGGAATTGAAGTAAACCCCTTCACTCTTTGCATTAGGTAGGGATACACTGAGGGCAGATAAGCTCAGGTCTCCCATTTCTGTAGGGTAGCTCCTATTGCTGCAGCAAAGGCTCTCATTCTTCCCTCACACAGCTGATGCTTCTGGCAGCAGAAACAGCAAATGATATCTGAAAACATCTGGCTAATGTTATTTACCAGGATCAGGTGTATCTTCCTCTTGTCTAGATCAGTATAAGCCAGAAGCAAAACTATACCAACCCCTGATACAGCAGGTACCCGAGTGCTTTGTCCATTGCATGAATCAGAGCCAAAGACACTGCATGAGTCTTCCAGGAGGTGTCTGTTGGAGCAGCTGGGAAATTAGAGATCCCTGTGTACTTAAATGTAGCTGACTAAAGTCCTGGTGTGAAACAAAGGTAACTCCCTCCGCTCAGTTGTCACAGCACCCCCCAACCTCCAGTCCCCAGCTTCCCTGCCTCCCTCTTGAGCCAGCAGTCACAGAACCTGGCCCTTCCCTGCCCCTGCAGAGAGAGACATCATGGTCCTGGCTTTGCTCAGCCTGTAGCATGAACATTGCTGTGAGAGGCTTGGTGCTTTCATGCTAATCTCCTCTGAATTAATCTGTGTGGTACTTCACATGATCATTTGATTTCTTCTTGTGATTTAAGAGGTGGATGGACAGACCACTTGATACCTGATGTCAGGAAAGACATCAGGTCTAAGTAGTGCACTGGTTCAGTGTACCTCTACACGCTGACATGGACATCCTCCAGCCTAGACTTTTCTCAGTGTCGCTGGGCAAGTGAGGTAGTGCTCACCACTGAAACTGACATTGTTTTTGTGTGAGGCGAGGGTTTCATAGAAGCCGCAGAAGCATTGAATGATGTAATTTGAAACTTGAGTCTCAACTTCCTTTGCTGATGTATTTTATCCACTGCTTCTTCAGACTCCAGCCCTACAGTTCAACAGTAAGTTGCCCATTTCTTCACAGCACCACCTGGTATTTTGATGAGGAAAATCTTATTAACTTAGCAAGCACCAGAGGAGTGTTGTGATCATTTATGCACAACTTCTCTGACTTTTCCCAGCCTCTTGTTTCAAGAGGTTAGGTGTTCAATTTGCACCTCCAGCAACTACAGTGTCAGTAATTCCTAATTTAAAAGATTTAGCTGAGTTTCCCACCAAAACAATATGTTTTTCCTCCTTTTTTTCCTCTGGGTGTAGTGCTCTGCTCCAGCTGCTTCTCTTTGACAGATTTACAGTAATAAAAAATAAAATTAAACCCCTCACTTTTCCTTTCAAACAGAAATCTCTTGTGACAGATTAGACCTGGAGGGATAACCTACCTGGCCATAGGAGTCAGTTATTTATCTGCAGGAGTGCACAGCAATATTCAGCAGAGACATAGTACCAGCAGCTTGATCTTGGTCACATGAATAACCTTAAAACCTTTAAAACCCAGGGAAATGCTAAAGAGATGTTCAAAGGGAACTTGCACAGAAGTGACAAGCCTTATCCATTAGGAAGGTTTCTGCATTAAAAGCCTCACCTCCATTATGCAGCCTTGGTGCTCCCCACCATTCCCATGCACCCCCACTCAGCTGATACTGTGCAACACAGTACCAGCAGCCAGCCCACAGCTGCTCCAAGCCCCACATGATGGCTCAAATCACCAAAATACCACTCTTACTGTCTTCCACGCCCAAGAACCATCACGAGTCCAACAGCTACTGTACAGTGAGGAAGAGCCACACCCAAAGAGGAAAGCTATGACTCTGATGAAAAGTTACATGCATAAGATTTGCATCATTCCTAGGTATTTCTGTGAGGCTTGTCCTGAAAAGATGCTAACTAACCCTTATAGATACCCAGACTTCTCACCAGACCTTGCTGTAAGTATTATCTGTAAAGCATTTTTAGAGCTGATTTATAACATATGGACACTTTCAGGTTTATGATAAAGTTCAGTGGTACATTACTGCTTTCATTTAAAGTAGAAGGAAGCAGAGGAGCACATTTTAGGTACTCCGTTGGATCATGAACTTTCCAGAGAAATCCAGACTCTTTCTTCAAGAGAGTACAGATCCTGTAGGAATGTTCTGAGACAGGCTTTTCACAATGCAGCAGGCGCACTCAATCTCACTCAGCAAGGAAATCCAGTGTAATTAGGTCCTAAGGGACAGGCAAAAAGTAGCCTGATGGCAACACAGTAATTAAGTCACCACACAAGTGCAGGAGAATGGAATGCTATACTCTGTTCTGCTCTTTACCAGAAAGTGCTTACAGGTTCTCCATTACTGGTTGTGTTGTGAGATCACTCCACTGCCCCACCCCCACTGCAGAACACCTCACAGGCAGCATTTAAAACTTGCCTAGCTCTGGCATTTTCCCAGCAACTAGCTCCCTGCTGCAGCTGCCAGCAGAATCCTGCCAAGGCTGCTCACTTGATCCTCCTGAAGGCTCTCGGAGTCCCCTCACCCCATATGTAAAACTCCCAGACATCTGCATCCACATCTTCTCGGTGAAGCCACTGTGACTAATTTACAGTCTTTTCCCTGATAAATTATTTTGGAATTAGTAACAAATCATTAAAACCCAGGCTTTTTATTGATAATTTACAAATGGGAGCAATGGTTCAATTCTTGGAATTGATCATTCGTTACAGCCACTTCCCCACGACTGTACAAAACATGGCATTTGTTGCTTGGATCATGCTTGTTTCTAGGAAGAAAATATGCCTCCCTGTGGCATGCTGCAAAGGCAGTCATTTAAAAAGCAGCTGCAGGAGGAAAGGGAAAGAAGCAATAAGTTGCCTAATATTATTGTGTTCCTTTGGAGAACAAAAAGGTCTTCTTTTATTAGCTGCAAGAAAAAAGGTGTAGGACAGCATGGTGATTGAAACCTTAGAAGCATGGACTGGAATCTGTTGAATTTTCCAAGTTAATATACAAACAGCCAGGGCAAAGTAAAAAGATCCACAAAGGTAAAAAACATTTCTAGCTTAATAAAAGATAATTTACTAAAGCTGGGAACTGAATATCCATCCTGCCTATCCCTCTGTCCTGCTGAAAGAACTACAGATATCCTGCTTATGTTTACATATGTCTCCAGGACCCCTCCAGGTGTGAAAGCCTCTTTCATCCTTCTCCACTGCTTTTGCAAGATGTGCCATGAGTCTGCCTGACCCAGAGAATCCCATATCATGGAAGATTTTAATATGAGCCAGTAGACTATACAATCAGACTAACCTTTCCTGTGGCCCAAACCCCTGGTGGAGTATCCATTTGATCAGTGGAGTAGGAAAGTATGGAAGAAAGGCAGTCAGGGGAAACAAACAGCAGAACTGGTCCTGTGTGAAGAAAGCAGGTCAGTCCTAAACAGTCTCTCATGCTGCAGTAATGGCAGCATCCCACTTGGAGCCATTGCACCTCCCTGCATCTTTCTGTTGATGCCTCTCACCACTTACTGCCTGCAGCTGCCATGTCCCTGCAGTGGGACTGGCTGCACTGCTGCTCATTCTTAATCCCTGTCAATTTACACTTTTAGACATTTCCATTTTCTGCCTTTCTTCTTCTTTGGATGTTTTAACACTGCAAACCAGCTACTCTTCACCCAACAAGTTCCCCTGTAATGCACTAGCAAAAGGAAATCCCCTCCAGAATTCCAGTTCCAGTGGGGTGGCACTGGTGCTAAACATGAACTGAGACTGCCACTTCATCACTTACATGTTCTTTCTGCGATTAGAAATGGAAATTATCTTTTTTGGCAAAGAAAAGCCAACCCCTTCATGCTTTGCATAGCCAAAATGAATGCAGAAAAGACTATGGGCTAAAATGCTCTAAACTAGGCAAGCAATCTTTTAAAGGTAAAACCTGAACTTTGTACCCTTCATGAGGAAAATGCCATCACATTTCATTCATGTGTTGGAATTGTTTAAAACCTGATGTATATTAATCCAAAAGTAACTCTAAATAAATGCTTCAATTCGCAGCTATATTCAGTGTTGACATTCCTGCTAAATTAAAAATAGGGCTTATTTCATTATAATAATAACAAGACTAGATGCTTTAGCCTACACTTTGTGTTTGAAAGGGCTAATACTATAGAAATAAGCCACGGTAAGATTGTCCTTGACATACAGACTATGCCTTGAAAAGACAGGAAAGAAAAAGAACAAATAGGCAAAGAATTATCACCTTTATTATATAGCTAGAAACAGAGGCAAGTGAGTGAGTAGATGTCTTGATCATGATACCATAGAAAGGCTACAGGTGGGTCTATCCAGACCAAGTAAGATCTGTTTGTCCTAGATGGTATGTTCTCACTACACTGCCATCTTTCTTTACTGATGTAAATAGCTTATTTTAAAAGCAGATTATCATCGCCATCAGCTTGGATAACAGACACTCAAGTTCTCATGCCTGAATCATACATTAAAGCTGAATAACACTTCTTCTGCCACAGATGACTATTATGGACAACTGTAGTTCTGGGCACTCTAGCACAACAATATAAGAAATACATTAATTTTATTTAAAGAAAAAAATCACTAAGGCTTCAGGACCTGAAAAGAACATTAAGAAAAGATCATATCATTATTAGCTTTATGTGTTATACTGTCAGATGACAGGTATGTAAGTCTGTACAATACTGCTGTAAAAAAGCACAAGCAATCTCCCTGACATATAACAGAAAAACATTATAAACTGGGGCACACTGTTCAAAATTCATCCAAGTCCAGATGACTACAGTCAAAAGTGCATGGTGTGTAAAGCAGTCATTGTATGCTGCTTTTGTTCCCTGTTTTTTTCCCTTTGATGAGGGATTTTCTTTCATTGATGTGGACAGAGCTCTCACTGCATGCTCAGTTTAATTGAGTAAAATCCCTGTAATAACAGACTGTATCAGGATAAATCTTCCTTTGTGCCAGCTGCTTAGTTTACACAGTCCTATGCTAACATTTCTAGCACTTATGTATTTTATCAGAAGATTTCATTGGAAATATAACAGTGGGTGCAGGGATTACAAATAAAGTAATGGTGCATTAATTTTTTTTATTATTATTATTTATTTTTTTTCCCTAAATTGAATCCAGGTTTCTAAATTGAGCAAGAGACAAGAAAACAGAAATCAATAGAGTCTTATGAGCAGCTGGGCAGCTGGTAAGGAAAAGAGTGATGGCTGGGCACTAAGAATAAAACAGTGGAATAGCAGACATGATGTTCCAGGTGGTCTATGTGCCTATAAACCACATAAAGGGAAAAGCAACCCCATCTCCGCAGCTCCCTGGAAGCTGACCCAGAAATACACACACTTAGACTCGATTTTGTGTTGCAGACAGTTTTTCCATCTGGAAAATGGCTCTCCCTGAGATTTCCTACTCTCTAGAGTCCATCCATACAGACTCCATGAGTAACTGTAGCTCTTCTGAGAACTGAGAGCCAAAACATGGATGACACCAAAGTTAGAGTCAAGAATTTATTGCTTTTTCTTGGTGTCAGATATTCTTCCTATGCTTCTGCTTTTGCCCCCAATGTGCTCATAAGCTGCAGGAGCTGTATCTAGCGCTAATGCCTCACAGTTGACTGACAGGAGGTAGGTACAGTAACGGTCTCTTCCCATTTTTACACAACCTTTACTTTCTCACATTAGATAGCTATTTCTTTTGTGAAATAAAATTAATGTCCCAGGTACAATCTATTCCAAGGCTTGCCCAGGAAGCTGGTTTTGGCAGCACTTAATCTGTGTATCAGGGGTCTGTTAACCATTATTTAGCTTCTAGTCCTCACCAGAAGGAACCACTGACAACAGTCTTGTTATACATAGACATTGCTTCCATATTCATTGGCATTTACAGATCCCAGTCAGGTAAAAAGGGATTTCTTCATCTCAGAGAGAATAAAACTATGGATTCAGCAGAAAGGCACAAATGTTAGATGAAGCAAATGTGGAGAGGATAAAGACAAGGCAAGGTGGCAGCAGAACTCATAATTTCTTCCATTTTCCAAGCAGATCCGAGAGCCTGCTGTGACTTCTTTGCAGCACTCATCACACCACGAGCAGTGACTTCAGGGGCACAACTTGTGTTTAAAATATTATTCAGACAAGAAAGGGTGTCATATTCTTGTCCTGATTTTCCCAGCCAATCTACCTTTTGCAGCAGACATCTATGCTTTCAGGAAATTGCTTTTCTTTTTCCTCTCCTACTAGTCATAACTGTACATAAATCTTTATCACAGAAGTTTGCTACTCCAGTGAGACCACTTCCTGCTATTTGAAGAGCCAAGAAGCCTATTAAATTGTTAGTCAAAAGGGCAGGAGAAAAAAGGATTGAGATTTCTAACTTAATTTGAAGCCTTCTGTGCTTGCATTGTGTGATAACACTAAAAGTAAAGTGTGGGTGGACACTGGCTTTATAGTGCATGAACTTCTTCCCAACAACATTGCAATAGTTCACTTACTGTACAAGCTTCCACGCAGAGAATGACGTTATGTTCCCAACCTGTGGAAGCAACTCAAAAACACAGTTAATAAGGAAACATGTTTTCTTCTCTGTGTGTCAAGGCTTGAAGGCCAATTGATTTTTCAGAGAAGTCAAAAGTAATATGGATGTCTTCAGTGTTTTGAAATCCAGGTCCACTGACACTTCTTCTTTGCAACTGTGGCAAACAGACTGCTTTCTGGATGTTTTTCTCCTGTTGCAAATCAGGTTGCTTTATTATTTCTGATGGTAAATAAATTATTTCTGAGGGAGTTGTGCAACCGAAGGAAGATCAGATGACAACATTTCTCTAAGTAAATACAACAGAAGGAGCAAACTAAGTGTTCACATTTACAGAAGGCTGGGTTTTTAGATAAATGTGCCCATTCAGAGAGGAATGCAGTGATCTGGTAGTAAGAGGGTAGTGAAGCTCTGTAGAAGGTAGTGCAGATGAAGTAGAGACAAAAACATACCAAAGTTTATCCTCATCAGATTTAAATTGGATTCTCTATGGTACTTGAGTTTCTCCTTTTTTATGATACTCTCCAATGCTTGGGCCAAAGCCATGGTACTCGGGTCTCTGCTAAAATAAAGCTAATGCATATTTTCAAGCTAGAATTCCCTGCATGGGCAGTCTGCAGTCTGCCTTTTCAGGCTGCTGCCATTTTGAACCAGACTGTCAGAAGGCAGTGTGTATGAATTTTATCTGTAGCTAAAACAGAAAACCACCAGCTTGCTCTTTTGGTTGTCATGTGAGTCAGACAAATGCACTCCAGATCTCATTGCCTTCTGAAAGGGTGAAAATTCAAGGTTATACTTTGGACTATCCATTTGTTCGTTAAATCTTTTCCTTTTTTTCCAGCTAGGTGGCATGCCAGGGCCCATAAATGTCTTAATATTCTAGCTTTACCACAGAGCTTTTACAAACAAGGTCATACAGAACAGAGGAAAAACATATAATTAATAATTATCAAGACTTACTGCTGTGTGGGCTGCAAGTCCCTGCTCAGAAATTAGAACCAAATTATTTCAGGCTTTTAAAAAGGTAGTTAAAATATCCAGCATACTTAAATTAACTCCTCTGAGAGAGTACACCAGCTCCATTAGCTCCCTGCATGTATTTTGCTCCATGCAAACACGTACCACATGCCTCAAATCACTGCAGCCAGGTTCCTTTTCATTGAGCTTGCCTCACTCCCCACACTCGCTCCTGTAATATCTTTCCAGTTTCCCATGCCTTGTCTTCCCACTCCCCCCACCCCCCACCATGTTAATGCCAGTTGATCTGGAACAAATGAATATATTAATAGGCAAAGCAAGGCAAAAAAGAGAAAAGGGTTCAGGCAAATAACTGTAAAAATAAGTACCACAATCCTAGTCCCTTTACGAGTTCTTCAGGATTGTTTCAGTCACTGGTAGAACGTGAGGGAGCTACCAAGCGCTGTAAAACCCTTATCTAGGGTACTTCTGAACAACTTGATTTAAACAGTGTATGGTGGCATTCATTATCAGAGTCTGAAAGTTAGCCAGTGAATTAAGGATGCATAGATTTTAAGACTAGGAGGTGCCAGGAGGTTACCTAATCTGACCTTGTGCATTACCCTGGATGTTGAATTTGTCCCAGTTTCCCCTGTGAAATCCAGTAGTTTATTATTCTGGAAGAAACTATTTTCTAGGCAAAAGTGTTTATATAACAATTTAAGACCTGTAATATACCAGTGATTTCCAGAAAGAAGTTGACTTTGGGTTTGGAATCTTGAAAAAAATATATATCCATATAAGGGACATTTGGAAGGGGTGGGCCAATACAGTCCTAGAGAAGCACTCCTTGAGAAGGTCTGTCCTCTTCATGGAAAGAAGTCCCCATGTCTCAGACCTTGCATATTCCCTCATCAAAGATCATGTTTGTCCTTTGCCCAGAGACAAGGTCTGTGTTTAGTCAAATAGTACTTCAAAGACATCTACTTTCTCCTAGTAAAGCAATAAATTAATGACTCTTAAATTGTGATATAAAGACTTTCACCTAGAAAATAATTACATAAGTTCTTCTGACAAATAATAAAAGAGAATCAGATTAAGAGTATTTATTCCATAAATAAAAAGTAAGATTGTATCCAAACATCTGTCACCAAACTAAATGTTTCTGCAACCCAAATCCATTTTTTAATTGTCTCTTCTCTGCCTGGAATGCAGCTGTTTAAGTAATTTCTGAAGCAGCATCTCTGTCATTGGCAGACATCTGTGCAGGATCAGTGATGTGCAGAAAATATTCTATTTATAGCACGGCAATCATCCCTTTCTCTTCTTCCCTACTCCCACCCACAACTCTGCAGTGATATCAAGGGAGTCCCAATACTGGTATTAATTTCTTTCCAGATGAAATGCACCCATAAACTTTAGTCAAGAATGAGTAAAGAAAACTGAAAGTATTTTTTTTAATGGTAAGAAATATTTTTTAGATGTTAACCATGGAAATTTCCTAATATTAGAAAGGGGTAGGATTTGCTGAAATAGAACAGAAAAATACCATTTTTTAAATGGTATACCATCTATTATTTATCATAGCAGTCTGTGGGTAAAGGCCCAAAGTAAAATATGTAATTTTGAATGTAAAACAAAAATAGGTGGCAATTATTACAAAAACAATTTTGGTTTTCTTTGTTGTGAAAACATTTTATTGAAATATAACCTTTACCTAAAACAATGTTGTGGGAAAAAATGCTTTAGTTTTTTTCAAATGCTCAGGCTTTAAAAAAAAAAAAAAAAAAAAAAAGGTATAATGTTTCATAGATTAAAAGCATTTTGTGAAAAAGACTTGTTCTACTTAATTATCTATGGCTTTCTGTGGAACTAGGATGTTTCCATTCCACCACAAGCACTCTGCATCATAATCTTATCAAATAGCACTTCTTATGTTCCCACCCCAGAATAGCCTGATTTGACTGAGTACTCCTTAAGAAAATGAATAGGAAAGCTCTTGAGAAACTTTGTAATGAAACATATACTAATTATAGCATTATTTAAGAGTAAAATGTTTCAAAGTGCACTTTATTTTACAATTTGAGGGACTTTTTAAATATTAAAGATCATGCATTATTCACTTATGAAGAAAATGAGTTATTACTCTAAAATGGAACATACACATCAGGGCAGACAACTCTGTCATGACATACTTCTTTATCACCCACTCTCACCCCAGAAGAATGAGTTGTAAATTTGGAGTCATTCTAGATAATAATTGTTCTGTTTCTAAGAAACCTGTGCTCAACAACAGGCTTTACATAGGTAAAAAAAAATTAAAAAAAAAAATCCTATGAGATGTCTTTAACCCCAAATGACTGCATAGGTCCAATGTGAAGGAAAGTTAATGGAATTTCTGCTTACTATTGTCTTCAGAATAGTATTTCTGCTCAACTTTCTCCATTGCCTGAAATAAGAAAATTCCTTACTCAGACTTTCATATTTTTGGTCAGAATATAAAAGGATCTTAGCATGGCTTTGTGGAAATCAGGGTAACTTAGCATAACACAGGAGTTCTCACAGCTCTCCTGCAGCTCAGCAGAAGACATTGCACAAAATTAGGCAGTTGTTTCCAATTAAACAATTTTAATTATATCTGTGTTATTATGTGTAAATTTTTCATATGCACAGTCTATGCTAACAGTCACAACTTCCATTTGAGATATTTATAAATAATATGAGAAATTTGCAATGATCAAGAGATATAGTTGTTTTTTGTAAACACCTATTCTACAAAATAGCTTAATTCAATTTATATCAAGGTTAGAGTTAGCAGTATGCATAATATAGCCTGGTAATTGAAATTAATGTCCTCTACAACTAGCTGAAGACCTTTCTGTAGCAAAGGTGGGGTGATCTGTTGGGTTTTCCTTGCTTATGACTGATATCACAGCATTTGGGTATACTCTCCGTGGAACCAGTTTGCACTTCAAGCTACACTAAAAGGCAGTACTGCAGCTGACTATTCTGTAGACTTCCTTCTTATTATTCATGTCAAATGTCTCTTGCAAACAGTCTGGCTTGGTTCTACTACTGCCTATGATCAGCAAAACACTGCTAATTCCACCAAGACCCTACATAAACCCACAGAAGAGAGTGATTTATTTTTTGCAACCCTGATAAGCCATTCAGCAGACTGTTCTGTTTTTCCCCCAAGCTAAAATGTACAAGAGCCCAGTCTGACTTCTTGGGTATAACATAGCCCCAAGTACTAAACAGTTTAGGCACAGCTTTGCAAAGTCTAAAAAGAAACCCTGACAAGTGCACTGTTCACAACTACTAGTGCTCATGGAAGACACAAATGGAGAGTCTGGCCAGGCATCTACTAATTTAAAAGCCCACATGGCAGAGGACATCACAGATACAGTCCTGAGTGCCGAAGTAGCACTGCCCTGGCAGGAAGAATGCCAGGAAAACATGTAGCAGAGAACAGCTTTGAGGCTAAACTCCTCTTTAGTTTGCTTCCTTACCTCAATCTTCTCCTTTTGCTGAAGGCTTTTACAACCACTGTGTTTATCAATGCCAGACACAGATAACATGTAAGGCAGTCATGATGGAGA
Organism: Megaceryle torquata; assembly: GCA_024611175.1. NCBI lineage: Eukaryota > Metazoa > Chordata > Aves > Coraciiformes > Cerylidae > Megaceryle > Megaceryle torquata. The sequence goes on from JANIJG010021023.1 coordinate 59,362, forward strand.
TTGGTGGAAAAATGGCCAAGGTTCAGTCAAGTCCTTGCATTTTGGAGCATGACAGCTTAAATTTTTAAAAGCAGTTATGTAAAACTAAGACTGCATTCACATCCCCTGCAGCAGCAGGTGACTCTGCCCCCTTCCCTGGCCAGGAAGGCTCATCTTTCTGTCAGGTAGCAGAGATAACATCATTTAAATGAGCTCCTTTACTGCCCATGAAGATCTGCTCCTTAGCAGGCTGGGAAAGTGCCACACCACTTCTGAAGATAACCCTGCTTTCTCACAGCTTAATGCATTGTCCATCTGTGTGCCTCTCTCTGGGCTTCATGTCTTTCCTCCTAAATGATGAGGCCACAGGTGTATTTGAAAGCCAGTGGGTAGATAAATTAATTTGCTGTCTCCCTTCTTTTTAAGTTTGTGTCAATTTTACTTTATTTTGCTGACAACCCCAAGAAGGAGTTTACTAGCTGACCTTTCTTAGATGTGTTGTTACATGTCTGGAAATAAATTGCTAGCGTTATCTGTTGTCTTCTTTTTTTTTTTTTTTTCTTTCCTGTAGCACTTTGAAATGTAGGGGCTGAAGAGAGATAAGTGATATAGGTTTGCTCACTGGCACAAATGTAACAAAGTCACAATTTATGACTCAGCTCATTCCTGGTAGATTGTATGCTTTTGAGATACTCAGTGATTTATAGCTGATGTAAATTGTGATACTTACTGTGCCATTAGCAAAGCCATTATCTCTGTCGTGAGAACTTAGGATCAATATAAGTCAGCAGAGACAGAAACAGTATTGTGAGGTTGCGGGTACAAATGGGTTTGTAGAGAAGCATTCTAGGATGTCATTTGACATGATCCTTTGAGAATTTTGAGAGTTGAAATTTTATTAATGAAAATCTTGAAGTCAGGTCGCTATGTCCTTTTCAATTATTAGGTGTGTAATAATGGTGAGCATGCATTAGTACCCTCCCTCAAAAAAGACTTTTGCAACTTGCAACAAGTCTGCTTACTTAAAAAAATGAGCCTGTGACATGATGCTGGCAGCCATTTTCTAGATAGTAACTAAGAATATGTTGAGATATTGTGATGATGAAAATAAGGTTCCAGAATTTTACTTCACAATTAAAGAAAATGCATTTTGTGGAGAAATGCAGTACTAATTAGAGCCTCCTAACAAAGATCATCACTCTACCTTTATGTTGCTGAGCACAAACTGTGTGTCACACTGGTTAGCCAAACATTTGAGCTAAAGCTATGATAAGCAAGCCACTGACTACAGTCAACTCACAATAAATAGCCACATAAACTATTTAGAGTCAGTTTAATAATTATTGTACTTCAATTGACAATTCTAAAGATTAACTTCACTAATAAACTATCTTTTAAGGTTGTTCACCTTTTTTTTTTTTTTTTTCTAGAAAGGACTCTTTGTACAAGAGCACAGCTGAAAGCACCACCTGCCCTTTCTCAAAAGTATTGGTTAGGCCTAGAATCGAACTTCTTTCAAAGCTCTGGAGCATTTAATAAGGTATTTTGGTCCAGCTCACTCTGGAAGCAGTTATAAACCATGAATGTGGATCTCTCTAATGAAGGGTGCTCAGATTGCTCACTTGTAATTTTATGTGCACATTATTCACAAGCAGGTAACTATCCAGAATTCTCCATAAGTCTCTTAATAGCATCACAGTCACTGTATCTGGCTTCTGTGATTCTGTGGTCACTGTACCCCTCTGAGAAGAGTTTGACTCTATCTCCTCTACACCTTCCCATTAGATAGCTGTGGACAGCTATAAGATCTCCCCTTCACCTTGTCTTCTCCAGGCTAAAAAAAACCCCAGTTTAGACAGTCTTTCCTTTATGTAATGTGCTTCAGTCCCATGACCATCTCAGTGACTGGAGTTGGACTTGCTTCAGAAAGTCCGTATCTTTCTTGTAGTGCGAAGCCCAAAATTGGATGCATAATTTTCAGTGAAGCCTTACAGGTGCCAAATAGAGGGGAATAGTCACTATGTTTTTGCTAAAACAGTGCAGGATGTGATTTGCCTTCTTTGTCACAAGGACACACTGCTCACTGGTATTCAACTTGTACTACCAAGATCCCTAGCTCCTTTTCTGCAAGGTCTCATGCTAATTACTCAGTCCCTGACTCATACTGTTGCAGGGATTCTCCTTTCCGAGGTACAGGACTTTGCAATTCCCTTTGCTGAACTTCATGAGGGTCCTATCAATGCATTGCTCCAGTCTAGCAAGATCTCCCTCAACCCATCTTGGTGTTAACTGTGAATTTGGTGAGAGTACACACTATCCCCTTATCCAGATAATGAAAAAAAAAGAAGACATTAAACAGTCCTATCCTAAATATCAGACCATCACTAGTGACAACCAACTAGATGCATGTTGTATTATTGATTACAGTCCTTTAAGACTATCAGGATACTATTGGAAACCTCACCAAAGAATTTGCTAAAGACAAAATATAGAACATGCACTACTCTATCCTCATTGTAGAGTCATTTATCTCATCACAGAAGGCAATTGGTTTCACCAGGAACAATACACTGTTGGTAACTCCAAGCTGGCTGTTTCCAATCCCATTTTTGACTTGCAAGCACTTGGACAAGACCTCCAAGAGGACTTGCTCCATAAACTTTTTCATGTTCTTCCAAAGGTGCTACAGAACAGCCACGTGGTGATGTTGACCTACTCCCCTCGTGCTCCTAGAGACATCCCATTTGGTGTACATGTACATGTACAACTTGCTTGAGTACTCCCTTACTCTGTCTTGCTCTCCTCTGGGTATTGCTGCACTCCTCCAGACTCTGAAACCAGGTTCAAGGGTGTGAGAGGTCTGAAGGCATTCTTCAGTAGCAAACAGAGGCAAAAAGGCACCAACTATCTTGGTCTTTTCTGTCTCTTTTGTCCCTTGATCTCTAGCTGTACTTAGCAGCAGGCTCAGAGTTTCTTTAGTTTTCCTTTTGTAATTCTGTTATAGAAGACCTTCTTGCTGTCCTTCACATCCCTTGCTAATTTAAACTCCAGCTGTTCTTCTGGTATCTCTGTGTTTTCTTATATTACAGTAAATTAGTTAAATTCATCCCATTGGTAGGAAGAAAAACTCTAAGGAAGAACTCACTGGAGCCACTTACACAAGGGAACAAGCCAAATGCCTTGAAACCTTTCAAGACTTGGAAGCAGCACCCAGATGGGAAGGGATAATTTCCAGATGTCATCTGAAAATCTCCATGGAAGATTTAAAATCCTCAAAGAAAACAGCTCATGCAAAATTCATCTTAAAAGATAAGTAAAAGAAAGAGAAAATTCATTGTTCTGTTTTGTTGCTGTGCACCTCAAATCCTTTCCCAAACTCTGACTCTTGCTCTATATTTTTATATCTCACAATGAACATTAATTACCAATTGTATTTTAACATTCTGCTAGCATATTATATCTATTTTCAATTGGAAAACTTCTGATTTTTCCCCATGGGACATTTAGATAAGCACTTTATTAATTAAGCTGCCCAGAATTGGATTCAGATGATTGTGAGTGCTACCACTTCTGTCAAGTGTGAGACATCATTGTTTGGAAAGATGAAAGACAGCTCTGGAAAAAATAATAATAATAAAAAAAAATTCCACAGTTGAACACACACTCAGGGGACAAGGCACTGTGTCATTTAAATCCTTGCTCCCCGAGTCCTTCCTAGGAGAATCTTGGTAAAAACAAAATTTGGTAAAATAATACGGGCTATATTTCCATTTGTCTTCACAATGAAAGATGACAGTGTTTCCAACATGTAAATATAAAAACCCTAGGAGAAGATACCAGGCATTAATCTTAATATTTCGTGTGAACTATGCTGTAGCTCATAGAGAGTTCAACACATTCACCTTCTTTGTTACCAGAAATTTGTGACATTTTCTCATTAAATACATCAGGTGTGAAAATGTCAGGAACAGAAAACAGTGACTATTAAAGGAGGTGCTGCCTGGATTCCTGTCTTTTTTTCAAATTACATTCCAGCCTGAGGTTATTACTGCAAAGCTAAGAGAAAAACTGTATCTCCTGTGTTGCCACAATTATCTCCTCTTGCCTTTGATGGCAAATGTTTTAAATCTCTTCTTAACTTTTTGCAGTGATGCATAAGGGAAGAGTTACAGTTTCACTTCATTTTCCAGCAAAACAAAACAGACACCTAGTCACACATTTATGTCTGCTATGTGCTGTATTAATGCCCAGAGCTATCCTGGCTCCTTCTTTATTCCCTGCCTGCAGGCACACTACTCTTTCACTCCTTACTATAGGGACCTGAGGCAGCAGGTCTCCAGTTCTATTCCAACCTGAAATGGTAAAATAGTAAATTGTTTTGAAGTTGTCCATTTATATATACATCATGTCTTGCAATTTTGTCCACTGCCCCTATGAAATACTCTTCTGGGATAATATGACTGTTATCATCTTGATTTTATATGCCGTGCATGTTTTTTAGCTCTTGCAGCCTCTTCCTTCATTAGCTTGAGAGTAACCTTTCTGTTTCTTATTTCATGTGGTATTTCAGCTGATGTCCTCCTGGTTAATGACTGTCTAACCACTTCAGTCAAGGCCTGGGAGATTTGCCTAGTAAATGAAAATACTTTCTTCAGTTGTTGACTTCAGATCTTCCTGTATTCTTGATGCATATTTTGACCCAAATCTCACACAGGCCCTGCTTTCTTAATCGTCTTTCCTTTTGTCCAGCTTTCAAGAACAACTTTTAAACTCTTGCTTTTAAACATTCATGAGCTTTATCATAGATTCACATCTCTGTTGTACCACACTTAAAATCATACCGCCTCTGTGTCATCTTGACATGGAGAACAGGGATCTTCCAGTTCTTGCACTATATAATCACAGTTAATTATTGGCAGAATTATCTGAAAACGGTTTTAAAAATCATATATATCAAACACAACTATTTTCAGGACTAAATGTTCCTTCTAAATAGGTGTATTTGTTGGTGATACCCACTGTCTTCACAAGCAGAACCAAGCAAGACTTGGGCACTACTCAGGTGCCCTCTGAAATCCTGGGAAATTCAACGTTGATGAGGAGACATTCATTGTTTCTGTTGTTTCATTTAGGGCCTATGCCATTGTGCTCTTGACACCAAGGACATTTCACTCAATCACCCTGAGAGAAGGACTTGGACAGAGACCTGACACCTTCAATTCCACCTGATCTGTCGTTATAGCATAAGCTGTAAAACTGATTTGGCAATGTCTTAAAATGAGTTTTCCACAGCGGGCATCAAACCCTGATCAATCATTCCGTAAGCCTCTATCTTCAGGTGTGAAATCATCTCTTTCCAGTTAAAACATTCCTCGTGCACTCCCCCCGTTCTGCCAGCTGGTATGTAGTTAGGTGCTTTAGTACTGCTGCATCTGTTGCCAGTGACCTGGCTGTGGTATAGGGGTTGTCAGAAGATAAACAGTATGTCTGTGGTCTCCATGATGATGTAGTTCTGCTCCTAATCAAGTTATACATTCCTCTTTGGCAACCCCTATGCTTTTGGCAATGTAAACACTTGAATAAACATTACAAACATCACTTCACTAAAAGCTGTGTTCTGAAAAGACTTGACACTAGGGGTGGGCTAAGAAAAGCACCTAATTTTCTAAAAATGCCTAGCTCCAAGTCCTTTTGGTGGAAACATTATTCTCTGTAGAATAAAAGAAAATCTGGTTTGTTTGGAAGCATAGAATTTCATAAACAAAATGTTTCCCTAAAGGATAAGAAAAGACACAACAGGAATTATTCTTTGTTTCACTGATTTTAAAGCCATGAGGGACCATTATGAATATCAAGTCCAGTCATCTCAATAAGGCAGGCTACAAGATTTTTTGTATTATTTCCTTCATTAAGGCCATACCTTGTAGGTGAACAAAGGAACAGGTTTTTTAATGGGCATCCAATTAGATCCATTAGAAAATACCACTTCTCTCTCCAGTTCCTCCTAGTATTTTTTTTTTCAATAGATACACTTAAACTAATTTGAAATTTTTTAAAATGAATGTTCAACTTCCCATCAGAGTTGGACCATATACACATCCTAGAAGAGGTGTAAATTCTGTGAAGAACACAAGTGTTCAGACTTGAGAAGCGGGTAGAAGAAAGGTGAGTACTGCTGAGAACAAATGTCCCCACTTCCAGCTGAACACAGTGTAACCTGGGAGAGTAGAAAATAAATTAGAGAACCCTTATTATTGGTAGAAATGATGATGCTAAACTTCAAACTACAGTTCTCCATCTAACACAGAGCAAAGCAAAAATGGCATGTACAGGGACAGCTCTGGCTGAGCTCTGGCCAGACGAAAGGCATCAATTTCTCTGTGTTTATGCTCAATACTGCTACACTTATAAAAGTGGGCAAAGAGGAAGTCTGGTCCTGGGCAGTCCAAAGCAGCACTCGCAGTCCCACATCTCTCAGGGTTTTTGTGATTCTTTGTTCACAGGGGTGTGCCTGAAGGTGCACCACAGGGAAGTCAAAGTCACCCTGTGTTTGCAGCATGGTAAACGGTCCTGCTTGCAGGTGGTCTGCAGGACATGGTGTGTGAGCTGGTAGTGCTGGTGGGGTAATGCATGATGCAGGGCTGAAAGACAGGAGAGGAGCCAAGCCTCAGACCTCCAGGTGGGATATGCAGAAGGCAGCTGCTGAGGCAGGGTAAGTGCTGCTGATGGTTTGCTTTTGGGCCCTGATAGGCACACTATCAAGGAGAGGGTGTAGGTAGAATCAGTATGTTGGACAAAACCATCTAAAAGCTTTTAGGAGTGGCAAATTCTATACACACACACACTTTTCTTTTTAAAGGAATTGTGTAGGGTCATCCTCAGGTTTAACCAGACACCAGTTGCTCCCAGTGATGTGGAGAGGTTGCCCTTCACAGCAGTGCAGCTCCACGGCCCTTCCCTTTGCTGTGCCTGTACAGCCCAACTCAAAAGATGGCACTGGGGAATTGCTTTTCAGCAGTCACAGTAAGCACACAAGGAGCAAGACAAGAACACCAGACCCTGAAATTTGGGGGAAGACTGCAGCAGAGTTGCTAATCCCACTTGAAAGGATAGGCTCGTGTCCAATTACAGGTTTTTTCCAATCCACTGGGAAAGCCATTACACTGATGGCAATCGAATTGGTGCAGCCATGACAATCTTGAAAGCATTTAGGATAACTTTGATTAAATGATATAGTGGGCAAAGATTGAAATTGCTTCTCTAGCAAAAACCCAGCTTGGATAGTTTTTTTAATTAAAATGAGCTAATATGGCACTTTTATTTGTAAAATCACATGAAAGGGAGAAAATAAAGCTGAGGGATAAAAGAGAGAGAAAAATACCCTTTTGTTTTTCTCCTCTGGCTGATCATCACCATGCTGTCTTAAAAATCCCTTTGCCTCCCTGTATAATTAGGTTGATTAAAATCCTCTAAAGAAATAAAACAGCTGCACAGACCTCCAAAAATCACACTTTTCTCTTCTGTGCTTGCATTGTATTCTTTTCGACAGCTTTGTTTTCAAATTATTCTTTTCCCTTCATTGCCTCTGAAAGCCTATTACTGGATTTATTAAAACAAAGCTGAATAAGCACACTGAATACAGACACAGTGATTGTCTCAACACATGTTTTTCTTGCAAGGAGTACTGTGCTAGCAGGTCTGAACTGCCAGCTGTTGCTGAACTGACTGCAGAACAAAGGAAACCCATCTGAAGAAATGGAAGTGTTCACTAAAGGAAGACTCCATATTTTGTCTTTTTATCACATGATGAAGAGAAAAATAATAATTATTAAGCCGAAGTCAGACCATGACACTTTACTTCAATCCAGAGAAAGAGCAGAAATGTCTCTCTATTGTCTCTAAAGTGACCTGACACCTTTCCACTGTTTCAAGTTGGAACCAGACAGTGCTGCTATGTGCTGCTGCTGCAAGTCGTGCCTTCCAGTGGCTTATCCCAGCTGGGGCGGCTTGGGAAGAGGGTCACGTTGCTTCTTTCCCACTCCTGCTTTTGTTTTGCCTAGCTGCAGGAAGGAAAGGGGTTGAGGAGAAGCTGGTGGGCAGACTGGAGGCAAAGCACGCTGCATTCTGCATGTACACACACTGTACATATACACTGCACATATGCACACTACATATATGCATGCTGCACATGGTCTCTCTGTTGGCAGGGCCTGGCTCCAGCATGGCAGCTGCCACTACTGTAGCTGAGCCCATGGTCACAAAAGACCAGCAGGGCCCTGGCACTTGGCTGTGAGATGGCAGGGAGGAAGGAGAAATGCTGGTGACTCCTGTCCAGACAGAAGAGAGGGCACCCCCTGTTTCTTACTGAGCCCTCCTTTTGCGCTATTCTCCCTGTGGTGGGGGTCTTTGTTCCTTGCTTAGCCCATGCAGCCCTTTGCATCATCTCAAAATGAAGGAAAAGAGACACCTGCTGGCAGAGGCAGTTCTGCAGATGTCCATGGCTGCAATACTGCTGGAGCATACACAAGCAAGATATGGGTGCTTTTATTACTGGCCTGTGTCTCAAGTTTTCCCACCTTTTTGATTTTCATGAAATAGTTACTTTAATTTCTTCATCGGGACAATAGATGTTATTATTTTGGTAGGTGGTACCATTTATATGTCTCAGATGTAGTGCAAGGTGTCTAGGGCAAACAGTCACTGCCTTCTTGACAAGTGGCTTTTTCTACCTGCCCTGGACCACCCACCCCCTTCCCAGCCACCCTGCAGTCAGGAAACACTGTCTCAGCCACAGGCACTGCTGGGTTTTCCCTGTCATTCCAGTAACAAACTTTTCTGCCTCATAATGGAGACAAAAACACCTCAGTGGCATAAAGAAGCCTACATTTAGTTTGATAGGACATATGACGTTTGCTTTAATGGTTAATAGAACCTTACCTGGGAAAGTCAAGGCAAAAACTACTTTGCAATTCTGAAACAGTGATAAAGTAACAAAGTGTTTAGAAAGATGAAAATGCAGTATCTGCTAGATATGAGTAAATAGGTACGGTCCTATGCAAATGACTGAGGACAGGGCAGCTTTTTTAATTCCCAAGGCTAGATATTTTTTTCTGGCTAGAAGAAAATATGTCCTCTAAATAGTTTTAAATCAGTAAAATCTATGTGCATTTATCCAGTTGGAGTAAAATGTTGGCCTCACAGATGTTAATCACCCAATGAAGTCAGTGAGGTCAGATTTTTACCCCGAGACTCTATTTTGTATAAGATAATTCATATTTCTGACATTTTTATATACACTTTCATAACACAGACTTACAGACTTCCTGTGCTGTGTCCAGATACATATATTATCTTTTATGGCAGTACTTGTACTAATGCTTTGTAAAATCTTTAAAAGATTTACAACATTAAAGAAAAGAGTTTCTAATTTCTCTTTATTGTCCTATTCAGAGGTCACTCTAATGTTGCTCTTCTTTCTCCAGTGCAAACCACTGAAGCTCCATTCCAGCAGAATGACATGAAAACATATACATTAAGTGCCTGATTAAGGGCAGCCCTACTCCACAAAATATGTGGGTGTTTTAAAAATGCAGTGGCACTGCATTGTTTTGCAGCATGGACCTATAAAGGCACCATAATTCTGCTTTAAAATGCCATGATACGGAGACTGGTTGATTCATATGACTATTATGTGTGCTTGGGGAATAAGACCAAAAAAAGGTGCAAAAAAAGTAGAAGTTAGTGGCAGCATTGTAGACACAGCCTTCTTAGGGGTTCTGGACACCCTAGAAAAGGGACATAGCCCCTCTTAGCGCCCCCCGTCAGTGTGCTGAGTTCTGAGCAGGCATAGTGCTGGCACGCCCAGAAAGGACTGAGCTGTAACACCCACACACTCACCAGTGAGTTACAAAGGCAGAAAGGTCTCCTGAGCTCAGATTTTTGTCCCAGCAAAAATGATCTGGCAAGTTTGTGAACTATTCCCCTGGCCTAGTTTGGCAACTGCATCTTCTACAAGAGCAGGGTTTTTTTTAATTGCACATCATGGCATATGTTCACATTTCCTTTTTTTTTTTTTTTTTTTTTCCCCTGGTTTTATCCAATTACTTTCCTAGTGTGGAAGTAAGAAGATGTGACATGATATTTTTTTCAGATTCTTGTACTGAAATCTCTGCTGCTCATATTTCAGAAGGGTAGTATAAAACAACCAACACTCTCATTGTTCACAGCAGTGCTGGCATGTCAAATAAACTTTGTTAAATAATATTTTTGTTAGAAAAAGTTTTTAAATCCCTTTTGAAGCCTTTCCTCAAGCTTTGTTAAACAGGTTACTTTTTTCACCAGTTTTAACAGTAGACACAGATGTGATAAAATTCTTAGCTACATTGTTTCAAATCTGCATCTAAGTTCACACCCACAGTTAATGTATGCGTTTATGTATGTGTCTAACCTCGTACATAAAGCTATTTCAGCTGTGGTGCTTAGGGATGATTAAAACTATATCATTATATCTCTTTCTTTGATCACAAACTAGTGTAATGTATTATCTTGATTCTCAGTAACTTCCAACTTTGATGTTGTATTTAATAAAACATAATGCTGTGTCAGAGAATCCCTCAGGAATCTTTAATTTCTTTTCTTTTTTTGATATATATTACATCTTAAATGGAATTAAATTGTCTGATTAGTGAAGCAGGCACTTGCTGTAGCAGATAAACCCTGAATTCCTCAGGGCACTCTATAGCCATTGTTAAAGTGTCTTTTCAAGATGTGGGAAAGCTCAGCTTGCCCATGAGAGCTAAGCAAAACATCTTCCCCATGCTGAGGCTGGTTTCACAATATAACCCCAATCTTTGCTTTGCTCATTCATCTTCCTCCACATAAACTTTTGCTTTTGCCTGTACAAATGTCATCAGGTTGCAGTGTAAAGTAGGTGACAGAACTGATTCAGGCTTTCAAAGACAAAATCTCCCTGCTACCTCAAACTCAAGAATTGTGTGGAGAGTTGTCTGCACAAAGCTGTGGGCTCTGAGAGGCTGTGTAACCACAGAGCATCATTCAACAGATGCAGCAAGGCCAGCTTCAGCCAGCTTCCCCATCAGGTACAAGTGCTTCTTGCTGCTCACAGGTTTCATGCTGCATTGAGGTGGAACAGCACCACTGCTTACGTGCACACAGTGTCAGCAAAATGGTCAGAGCCCAAGATATAAGGCACTTGGCCCAGAAGACCCATGGTGGTAACATATAAGGCCTTGGCTTGGTCCCTTGTGCTCCAACAGCCCTTGCACAACTGCTTGGTCAGGCTCATGAAGTACACAGTGAGAAACAGCAGCAAGCTAAGCTACCTGCAGTCACACCACAGCCTGGGAAGGTAGAGAAACTACTACTTTGTGCTGGCTGGGAAGAGACATCACTGAACTGCAGCTCAAACTCAGGCATGGCACTAGCGTCATCCTATTAACAACACTTCTGGAAAGTACTTAATTAAAAAGCAAGTGTGGCTACAAAGGGTGGGCTGAGACAGGAATGGACTGGGGCAAGAGGAGAAGAGTGAGGTTGACAGACAGGTGGAACTTCTCCCACCCCTTCTTATGCTCCGTCAGCTTCTGGTTGGGATATCTCTGCTGCTTGCCTTCCTGCAATTTCTGCAGCATACAGCCCTTGTCCACAATGAGCTCATCTTGTGTTCATTTTAATTGCTTCCTGCAGATTAGTGGGGACAAATGGAGCTTAATAAACTCTGCCTGAAGATGGCTAGACAACTCTCTAAGAGAGGAGGTCCTTCTTAGCCTGCCAAGAAGTAACTGTAGCCTTGAGAACCTGAGGCTGTGTCATTATGCGCTTTATTGTATTTTATAAAGTATATGTTACAGAAGTAAGCACTGTAGAGTTGAATAAGCGGCTTTTGTCATAATGCAAGAATAGGAGAATTCTTGGGTTTTATTGGCTAACAATTGTCTTTAAAATAGTCAATGAATATATTATGCAAGAAGAAAAATTCAAAAGTACAATAGACTGACTAACATTCAGATGTTTTAACTGCCTCTTGAGTTGGTTTTTAATATTTCTTTGGAGACTGATAGATACATATATATATAACACTGCTGTGAGATATACTTCTAAGCCTGTGATTTGTTGAATAATACTCAATGAAAATTTATATATATAACTATCTGATTATTTTTAAATAATTCAAACTTTTAGTATCATGATAGCATTCCTACCTAAAGAATGCTGAAGTCCCCCTGCACAAGGCACAGCTTTATAATGCAACTAGGTTTTTAGTCCTTCAGTATCCAGATCCAGCTTGGACATCATTTTATGCCTAAGCAGCTAGAAAGTTCAGATATTTTCAGGACCCAGAGAAGGCAACATGAGGCAGGTTGTTTCTTTATGTCTACACAGTAGAAAAATATCTCTTCAAATTTACACAGATAAAAATGATTTGTTTATAGGTGATCCTTCCCCTCCTGATCACCAGAAGAGAAGATTACCAAGCCAGCAGAAAGAAACATTTCACAATATTACTCGTAATTTGAAAAATATAACAATTAAAAAGCTCCATGAAAAGAATATATATGATGAAGTATCTGTTTGCATAGATGTAAGGAGTAAGCCTGATAGCAACACAGTCAGGTATTGTTAGCATAGACCCAGGAGGCACGCTCTGAAAAGAAAGAAGGGTTAGGGAGTCTGATAAAACAGACAGGAAGAGCCCTCAACAAGCCATTGCTAGGTTTTAAGTATCTCTGGTGACCAAGTTTTAAGAATGGATTTAATTACCACCTTCTTTCCTTTACAACTGGTACCTAAATAGCTGACTCCAAAGTGAACTTGAAATTCATCATTAGCTTTTTGTTTTGAGGTGAAAAGCAGGAGGTAAGGCAGGCCAGGATCCTCATGTGGGCATATGCAAAACCTAAACCCAAGACACAAAATCTGAGTAAACAGCAAGGATTCCCAAAACTGGGATACTACCAACAAATATGCCAGTCAGAAACAAGGACTTCTGTCTTTCCTGGCAGCATGTAGGCCCCCTCTCAACTGTTAAAATCAGGGTACAAATCCTGGTCATGCCCTCTCTTCCTCCATCCTAGTGGATTGCCCCCTAAACCTGCCAGCTCTCCGCTATCTCCCCAGGCCTGGACCTGCCCCCCTGCCTGCTGCAGGAGATGCCCTAGCAAGGATGAAACAGTTTTGTAGTGGTTCCTGCGCTGCTTGGCATATACATACCAAAGTTAAAAATACTTGGTATTAGAAATGAAAGACCTGAGCAAGAAGCAGCAGGAGTGACAGTTAAGGCAGCAAACATCAGACATTTTAGAAGAAATCACTGTCCACCTCAGAGAAACAAACCCATAAACCACAAAATGACAGAATGTGTTCCACTGAAAAATAGCCACGAGAGAGGAGCTGTGAAAACACATCTCTGATCTGAGAGATAAAATTAGGAAACTTGAAGCTGACTGTTGTGAAACTGGCTTTGCATAGTCCAGTAATTTAAAAATTTTAGATAAGTGTTTGAGTTGATGTCCTGACTTCTGAGAACAACGACTGTTAGTACAACCTTTAATGGGATCAGGATGTCACCTCTGAACTTTGTGCTGTTGATCGAAAGCAGCCAACATCAAGTCATGTCAGCGCTTACATAAGCACATGAATACATTCAGTACAGGGCAGTACTCACTTTGCTAAGGAACTTTGCCATTAGTAGGCAAACAGTATTACTTTGCTCAAGACCTGTGCCTGTTTGTTCAAGGAAAGTCTCCATGAAAATGCTGCCATCACAGTGTATGTGAAAAATAGCTCCAGGAAAAAAAAAATTATAGCAGCAATTCAAATGACAAATGGGAGTCCATGGAACTCAGGGATAGAGCTGACTTGAAGAAAGCAAAAATGCTTTTCCTCTTAAGAAAACTTTGACTTTTTCAGGGAAAAAAATTTGAAAAAAAAGTAAAGTCCTGGTCCAAACCCAGAGTATTTTGTTTCTAAGAAGTGGCAATAGTGCCTTGAGTTCAGGAGTCTCTGCTTACTTCTCTCTGGAAGGCATCTTGAGGGCCTGTCTCCTTCCATAAATTATATATCCATGATGTCCCCCTTCTTTATAAAGAAACATAAGAAACTAACCCCATTTGCAAAAACTTAGCTTCAGTTGAACCTTCCTGCACCTCGACTGTTGGACATTTGACCAATCCTTGCAAAAAAAGGATATCTTAATAACATTTTGATACTGATAAATTAAAATTTAAACAAATGGAAGAATTTTTATCTTTTTTGTATATATATATATAAAAGTATATACTTACAGAGACATACATAGATTTGCAGTAATTGAGTCTAAAGAAACTTTCAGTATTTGAAACAATTCCTCCATGTAAAAATGAATTAATGCACAAGGTATAAGTAAATACCTGTTAAATATGCATCTTTCTGTTGGGGAAGAAAGGTCTGCATTTTTTTTTTTCCCTTAGTAATAGGTAAAGTTTTTTCTGCTGCAATAAATATGGGGTTTGATGAATATTGTTAGAAATCAAATTAAAAACTCACATGGTCTGCATGTATACAGTATTTAGAAGCTCTCTACTTGTGAATTGCTAGATTTAGCAATTCCTAGACAAGTCAAATATTGCTGGTACTATGGTTTTCAGCCACATATTCTTCTTTCCTTAAAATTTCAAGTCACCCTGCCCTGTTCAGAATATAAGGAAAACGTGTACACTACTTACATGTCTCTGTAAGACCCAGACACTAAGAAATCCCTAAATTAAGAATGACATAGTATTTCAGGATTTAAAATAAATTTAGGTGAAGCTACCTTCAGCACAAAGTAAAAATCTCCCCTTGGGAAAAAAACCTGCCAACTTTGTAAACACAAATAAGTGCTGTAATATTTCTGGTTATCATGGTGCTGGGAATTCCCTCTGTAAGCCTCTGATTTTCACCATATATTCATTTTTATCATAAGCTGTTCTAAAATTAGAAGAGGCTGTGATCTGAAAAGTATCCTTTCTGTTTAGTCCTAGCAGATGGAAACCATGAGGTGCTTTCTCAGCTTGAAAGTGTTCCAAAACTTGAGGCACTAATCTGACATATTAAACCGAATTTATATAAAGTCTTGTGTCTTTACATCATGCAACATCATTTATGGCATGCTGGGCAGTGACAGTTTAAGTTATGAAAAAGCTGTATCTCATAGCAGATCAGATCTGGCTTTATAGCAGGCCTCATGAATTTCTTCATCCAGAAAGAATAAATTTATGTGGGAGCATTCTGTATAGCACCCCTGCAGAGCAATAGATTAAAACTGGATTTTAGCATTTACCTCTTGCTCAACTATAAATCAGTAATTAGAATTGATAATGGCAGTTATCCATCAACAGCAATGCCACTGCAGATGAGTGGGAGTAGTTTTATGCATAAAAGGACTGCCTTTTTTTTTTTTTTAATTATTGTTATTATTAAAGAAAACCTATCCTCTTTTATTTCA
>JANIJG010021023.1:74924-85416 GCA_024611175.1 Megaceryle torquata
CCAGGCACTCAAAGTTGAGAGTGACCTGTGGAAGATGCATTTGCCTTGCTAACAGAGGGCAGCAGGAGCGTAAGGAAGAAAACCTATCCTCTTCTATTTCAAATGTTTCTAGGCTCTGAATAGAGTGTGATTACATCCATGCAGGTCATTAGCATGGATAAGGAAGACAGATATAAAGTAACACTTCTCCAGATAGCAGAACTTTTTTTCTGAAGCTCTAGCAGTGGGCTTGAGCTCAGGTGCAGCAGTTCACATTGCAGATCCCTCCTAACAGAAGACCTGGGAGGAACATCTACCACAGGCGGCAGGATTCTGCCCCTCTGTTCATTGTCGTATTTGTTGGGCAGTTGAAAGCTTTACGGAACTCTTCAAAGTTGCTCATGGCACCAATAACTCTGCAGAGAAAAGAAGAGCGATCAACATGCAGATCGTATTCAGTTAAACACTACAGGCCTGTGTTTCAGTGTGCTCACTTCAGGTTGAATTTTCAGGCTTTCCATGTCATTTTTCTACAAACAAAACCAAGGTTCTTCAGGTTCAGGAGAAGCACTCCCAGTTAAAATTAATGTGAAGACAATCTTGTTTCATTAGATGCTTTGAGAAGCATCTTTCCTAGAAACTCAACAAAAACCAATTGTACTTTATGAATTCTGTGTCATTTACAACAATTTTCTAATCTGACCCTTGGCAGCAAAGGTGGGAGATCAGCGGTAGCCTTGCATGGTGGAACTGTTCTTCCAGTGCCTGCCAAATCACTGCAGACCAGCCGGGAGGAGCATGGAAGCACACACTAGGGCTGTGCTGGACATTGATTTGTCTGGCGTCAGACAGATTCTTGTAACTCTCTCTGCCCACCCATGTACACACAGGCATGTGCTGGCTCCCTGGGACTTTGCAGCCTGAAGCTGGGGGAGCAGGCAGAGCCTATCTTACTGGCCAGATCAGCCTTACACCCATGGGCACTTCAAGTCTTCTTGTACTTTGGAAATACATTTTCTCAGGCTTCTGCCCTGACCATCCCAGGCTCTCTTGCTTCCACCACAGCTGGTGTGACACTGAAAGAGCAGCACATCCCTGCCTCACTCAAGCTAGACAATGTGTCTGCATCCTAAACTGGCACCTTCAGGCATAGGGGAAGAGCTCGCTCTTTGTATACAGTCATCCCTGGCTCCTGCTTTCATGTCTGTATTATTTCATGCTGCCAGAAATTATTATTTTACCATTGTTAGGCTGGGATTGTGTTGTACGCTGGTTTTTTCCTATACTTTCAAGCATCTTGGAATTTACTAACCTGAAATTTGCAATGGTATAAAAATAAACAGCATACTGAGTTAAAAGCAGAAAAGTATCTACTGAGATATTAATTGTATGCCTTTCCACCCTCTTCGTTATGCAGTGGGAAGGCATTTTTCTCCATTGCAGACAATCAGCTTCTCAGCACAGCTCAGCATGGTAGAAAATATTCTTATTACATTGATTAGACTTTCTGTGGGTAAGAAAATTTGCAGTCAGCTGGCACAAAAATGCCTAAAGGTCAGTTTTGTAGGAAGAATTACAAAGTGAGGTTAGTCTTCAAACAAGATATACAGCCTTATGGTAAAAACATTGCAAATATATATTCAGGGACTGGAACAGCAAGAGCTGGTCATGCAGAACTGCTGCTGAAGTTGGTAGGAATTCTGCCTGCTGTGACAGGGATTTCACTCTGTAGCTGGCATTCAAAGACATTGAAGACATATGCTAATACTGAAAAACTGACAATTAAAAATAAACAAACCCAGAATTGAGTGAAAGGTCTTTATGCATCCGTGTACATGACTTTTCTACCCATGGTCTACATTGCCACACATTAACTGTGGAATCAGAGTGAGCTGTCTGGATCTCATCCCTTTGAACTATGATAGAGAAACCTGCCCTTGAATGGGTCACCTTGCACTCCCTTTGCAGTCAACAGAAAGATATATTTGCAGACTCTAAATAGTCTAAATAAATTATTTAATGAACAATGTGATATATAGATGTATCTATAGATAGATATACTTTCAAAATGCCTGTTTCTTTTTAACTATGAAGTGAACCTGCGATGACTACATCAGATGCACATATATATGTTCAGGTTATGTGTTGGTCATGTCTATCATCTTTTATAGTTATTTTTTATAATTACTTTAAAAAGAGCTGTTTGGGTTTTTTGGATAGGAAGAGATGTCAGTGTTGAAACTATCTGTACTGCTGTTATAGTGGTCTTAGGACATAAATGAAGTAAAGTTGGGGAAAGAGATGATATAATTTGTTCACCCAGCTGATATGATTTACAAGAAAAGACAAGGCCCAGTTACTCTTCAGGTCTGAAACAGAAGCCTATTCCAAGTATCTCATGTAAAAATTAAGAAAAACTTTCATCTGTATTTTCTAGACCCCAAATTCATCTAGGCTTCTCTGTAATTTTCTTTCTTAGCCCCCTTACTTCGTGCGTTTTCCCTATGCTCTATCCCAGGGCTTCGCTGTCATTCTGAGATTTGCATCATCTCATGGGAATGTTGCTGTGTAACAATTCAGAATATAAAAATATACATATAGGCAAATAAATCTGAGGACTTTAAAAGGCACAAGATCGTTATTTTAACGAACCCTTAACAAGGGTAGGAATTATTTAAAGATATCACTCTGTAGGCTGAAGATCAGCCTGATATTTCTGTCCTCATTGTCATGGTGTATTTTCAATTGTTAAAAGTCACACAGATTTACACACTGGATTAATTTTACCCTAGCTAGCTGGTATAACAGGTATTGTAAATGTACAATAGTGTAGACTGCAGTGAAGAATATAGAAGTCTACCAAGACCAAGCATACACATCTGCAATGCTAGCTTATATTAAATTTGTGACTTGTGTTTCCAGTTCCATTATTTCTTAACCCATGCTGGTTATAAGTAGCCAAAGGTGTGTTATGCATGCCATGTTTGTATCTTCATCTTTGTTGTGGCTGTGTCCAGCAAATATGTCATTGTACCTTTGAAGCAATTTCACAGCTCCCCTGTAAAGGCAGTGTTGCTATTTTCACTTGACTAAGAGAGAACTGAAGCAACTGAGGTTCATATCCCCTAAATTAAACCATGGAGAAGGTGGGATCCCAACTCCCTCTTCAGTCAAAAGAAAGTGGAAGGAATCTCCAGAAGGCAACTAATCCATTGTATTGGAGAAACCTCCATTATGAATGAGTTTGTGGAGTTAACATCCTGCCTCCAAATACAGAGGTAATGTAGCTTTTAACTAAGGAGAAACACACAATTCCCAGTTAACTAAATGCAACCAACATGAAACCCAACAGAAAATAAAACAAAACAAAACCAACTTGGTCTTTGTTACACAAACTCTGTGGAGAAGCAGAGAAATAAAATATGGCTTCCTAATTGTTACATACTCTTTAAACTTTCCCCCTTTTCCAGCCTCTCCTTCTTGGTGTTCATGGGTGTCTGTGGTTAGGGGAGGCTGTGGGAGGACTTTTGGGCAAAGACAGACACTGTTATGGCTGGACTACCACAGATCCTTCAAGCAAAGTGTGTCTTGAAGGTCAACTGAAGAGTTTAATCCTGAACCCTGAACTTACAGGACACGTTTTGCTTTGCAGTATCAGTATAATTCAATGTACTCATTTTAGAGCTTTTAATGAACTCCATGGTTAAATCAAGGACCCTCCTAATATTAATTGTTTTCTAAACTAGAACTGCATAGGAAAACAAAAGTGGTAGATGAGCCATTTTAGATACTCAGGCTATAGTAACAGGACATCACCAGGATCAGAGTGTGTTCTGGTTCAACTACCTTTGAAGGTAGATGAAAGTCCCTCATTTTTACAGAAGAGCATTGTAATAGAGAGATAAGCTACTAAAAACAGTTCAATTTCGATGTAAACCAAGAGCACAATCCAATTTTGTGTTTGCTCTTAAAACCCTCTTAACATGCTAAATTTCTGTACTTGTGTGCTGCCAAGTGATTGATTCTGTATGTATACTGAGTAAATATATTATTTTCACTACCTGAATTGAGGAGGGCTGTGAGCTCCAATATATATTTGCTCTCTTGCAGATTCTGGTCTAAAGGAGTTGCATCTTACCTAATAAAAGATAAAAAGCAGAAATAAGCACATTATCTGGGATGACTTGGTAAGTAAAGCAGAATGCAATGTTACTGTTCTTAAAATGCCTGCCTATTACTTACAGAATCCACAAAATGGAAAGACACCATAAACTCCTATTTTGTTTCACGTTTGATAACTTGCAGTTTTCTGTTGGTATAGTCTCTTGTTTTCAGATACCTTAACGGATCCAGTCTCCACTCACTGCTATTCTCCACCCACTCATTGCCATCATCTCATCATAGCCACTTTTTGTAGCTTGCTTTTCAGCTTGTGCTGCAGCATCTCACGCCTTAATAATTACCAAGCATACTTCTTGGTCTCAAAGCTATATAATGTGTATAAAAGGTACACGTAATGATGCTTATCATCTTTAGAATTGCAGTTATATTATCTGACATATTTGTTCCATGTTGAAATGTCAGTTTCTTTTGAAATTGCACTTTTTTCAAGTTTCCATTAGTGGTCCCCAAGTGATGAGATGATACTTGACTCCATTTTAACTGATCACAAAACAGAGTAGAGAGAATATCTGCACAGCTCACCTGGAGTTGTGCTTCCCCTCACAGGGGCCACTGGACATAAAATTCATACAAGGGTCCTGTGAGACCCCCCTGATCTTCACTATGGCTTCAAAGTTTTCTTGGAGAAAAACTGACACAATGTGAAACTCAACTCAGCATGAATGACCAAAGTAGTGTCTTTTGGTCAATATTGTCAAACCAAAATGGCCATAGACCCATGCACGACTACACTGACTCTCAGTAGAGAAAGGATTTGCAGCCAGGGTTGGTTGCATCAGGTCCTCTTTATTCTAAAAAGATGATTCATTCCTTCAACTGGTGGGCAAAATTTTATAGACCAACTTCTACTTCTCATATAGGAAGTTTATCCCAACCACCAAATAAATAATTTCTGATTCTCTCCCGTGTTCTATATATTTTTATTTAAAAAAATATATATTCCCTATAAAATTTTGCCACAGCATGCTTAGTGCATAGCAAACAAAGACAGGAAAAAATAAACTACCATTTTCTTCACTGTTGCTTAGTATCCTTGAGTGATATGCTCAGTAACAAATGGTGATGGTACATTTGCAGCAGGAGTTGTTGGTGGAAGCAGTCAGAAGCTGTTGCATATTGAAAGCACCAGAAATATGGAAAGCTAAAATGGAAAGAGGCTCAGGAGTAGATACACACAAGACCCTGATAGTGGAGGGAAGCAGCAAGAGGAAATAAATCTGCTGTGACAACACTGTGCAAACCCAAGAATAGGTTCAGCATTTTGGGCACCATGGATACATAAGGACAAAGAGAAAAGGAGAAAAGAAATAATAGTCCTGGAAGAAGTCTCTGCTTATACCTGAAAAATTCTAGATTTGGCTGGTGTAGATTGTGGAAAAAAAGCAACCTCATCTCGGCACTGTACAGTGCAGGTTAACAGATGGGAACTTGAAACACATTTGTACTACTCACGTGGGCATAACTCAGAAAGAAAAGCTGGTTGTGAGTGAAATCAAGGCCTGGTAATAAAGGCTCTTCTTGTCCTCCTCTCTTTTCTGTAATCCATCTCCTGTATGCCTGATAAGAAAGAGATACTAAGTGTCCTTCAGCAATATGGTGCCTAAACAGAGCTTTTTATTTATTTTATTTAATTTTTAAAATATTACTCTGTTTCAGATATTTTTCATCTACTTACCCTGAAAGCTTCTCGCAAACCTCCATTATCTGCAATGTTTTCTGCCAAAGTCCTCTTGCCTTTCACCTGGCAGTATGAAAAAACATTAGTCATTTGACTGGTTTCTGAACTTCCTTCTTGATCAGCTTCAAGAAATGGGAAAAAATAAAACAAGGTGAGAACAACCTCAGCCAATTGTAACCATTATATTTCTGGTCAAGAAAACTGTGTTTCCATGTGAAAATTGTCAGTAAACAATTCTCTATGATGAGTTATCCTGGCTCTGCTCCCAGTTCTCTGCAGCACAAAATGTAGTACATGAAATGCACTCAAGAATCCAGTCCCTGATCTTTGATCTGAGAATCAATAATTTTCACATGAAGACTTTTTCTCTGGCTACATGTGAGATCCAGTAGCCTCTTTCTCAAACTTTTATCTAAAAGGTTATGTTTGTTTGTCTGCATAACTTGATACACTACTGGGATGTTAAAATAACTTTTAAGTCATAACATAAACCAGAGTAATTAAAAATAACTGTCAGAGACAGAATTGAAATTGATAGTATATTCAGTGCTCTAAAAATATCTACAAAGTCACATTGCTTTTCCCCAGTATTGATTCCAAGAGCAAAAACAATAGCAACAAGAGTATATTGAGAGAAGCAGCACTACCTAAACTTTCTGAAAAAGCCAGTCTTTGGTATTACCAAGAACAATATCATTATGAAAAAATCCTCATTTCTGCAAGTGCAGCATTATCTCTGATCATTCAGCCTACTAGAGTGTTAGTGTTACCACACTGTGTTTATAACTAAGCAGTTTAACTCTCTACTATGTCTCTAATAAGCAAGGTAATTAAGCACAGTTTTGAGCAGAGCTCTAAAGGTCAATGCTGGCCTGTAGATCCTGTGCCAATAGGCTCTCCCATGCTGCAGGGATGAGTATAGGGGGATTGGCACCAGAAGTCGGTTTCTGGGGAAAATGAGGGGGGAAGAAGTAAAAGGATGTAGGGGATACCCAGGTATGTATTCACAGTCCAACCACTCAGCACAGACAAGCATCCAGACTGAACATAGGGTATCTTCCTTGATGCCTTTGGTCCAGTGTTACATCCAAGGGTGCAATAAAGGAGAAATGGGAGCCATAGAGGAAAGTACAACCCTTTCCTGCCAACCCTCCCTCCCCTCAGGAGGCTAGAAACACAAGTGGGAGAGAGCCTTTTAGGAGAAGAGGTGCTGGGCCACCAGGGAATATGCACACACCCCAGTTGCCTTATATTTCTGGACTACCTACTCATATATTTTTCTTGCAGTGGTCTTGTGAAGTAGACTGATTCAGAACATAAGATGAGAGTAACCTAGCAGTGGCATTTGGGCCATAGGTCATTTTAATAAGTGGAAGAAGTCTTTCTGCTGATCTCAGGCAGCTCTGGGTCAGGTATCTGAAACTACTCTGTGCAGACAGTTTGTGACAGGGCTCAGGGACCATGATAAGCCTTTTATTTGATCAGATGACTTTATGTGATTACTGCACTCTGCAGCTATTTCTATATCCACTTTTTCTTGCATTACACTTTTCTAGAGACATTTTTATTGTAAACCAGATGAGAAAGAAGAAGAGTAAATAGGTTTCTTGATCCATGAAAAATATTCAAACAGGGGTAAAAAACCTGCAGTATATTGGTGTAAATGGCAAGGGGGAAAAAAACGTTCTTTGCATGCATAGCTTTTCATACAAAAGCTGTAAAATATAGTACAAAAGATGAAGATTCTTCTATTATCTAAAAAGTGCTTTAGGTTTTCCCATGAAAATAGGAGGAAAAAGCCTTGCAGACGACAAGGCTGTGAGTAACAGGATCTCTCTAATAAGCCCATCCACAGGCTTCTAAGGCAGTAACTACACTGGAGGGGAAATTCAGATCTACCCCATCTCAAGAGACACTGTAAAAGTTAAAGGGGCTGACCAAGAAGATGCCAGGAGAATGAAAAGGGGTCAGTCAGATTCTTGAAGAAGGTTTTCATTACCTTAATTAAATGGCATTTTTGGATTTACAGCTTTTGTCCTACAGATATTCAGGAATTAGCCTGAGAATTTTTATTGCAAATTACCCTATATGAAGTACTTCAAGTCTGAGTTGGACTTCAGACCAGACTATAAAATGGCTTTGTTATCTCTGAGACTAATATTAGATCTAATATCTAAGACTTTGTTATCTCTGAGACAGAGGAAAGTGTTAAAATTATTGCTAAGCATTCAGTGCGACCTCTCTATAAAGGCAATGACATGTGGTATTTCTGCTTCTAAAATGTAAGTAGCGGCAGTAGAATAGTGTAGGGAGGGGGTGGGGTATGTGCTTTATCCTGAAAATTAAGAATAAAATAATGTCCCAGACAATATCACTGGAATTTTAAGTATTGATTTCTGAAGTTCTGGGGTTTATTCTATTTATCCTTCATTTGGACTCTTACATGATATGCACATTTTCAGGGAATCCCATAGCTCTAATAGTCAATGGAACAGAAACCATTCGTTTGCACTTGCTCTTCCAATCCTTTTGTATGAGCTACTGCTATCATGCTCCCTTCATTTGAGAAATAAAATGGGTCTGTGTGCACACATGGAAGAAATAGCAAAAGTTGAATCTTAAATAAAGTAGGGTTTATGCATCCATTTTATATCTGTAATAAATAACAGGTGGGATTGATAAAGAAATCTGTAAAACCTGCTACTATACTCTTCTTTCTAAAAAGAGCGACTTCTCAATTTTCATTACAGAATTCATCTTCAGAAGATATTTAACATGCTCTGCTCACAGCAGTTAGACCAGCCTTGATGAGTGGCTTCATCCTCTTCCTCTTATCCCAAAACAATATGATGAGGAAAAGTGTTTAACCCTGTCACCAGGGTGTGGGTGGTGGTATTCAACTGGACTAATCAGATCTGACAGACAATTTTTATCATAATTATCCACTTCAAAAAAAAGATCTGTTGTGAGAAATGAAGTTGGTAACCTAATATCCCAATATGTTGGGATTTGTAAAAAGACAACTTAAAAAAAAATAACAACCAAAACTCCTAAGGTACCACTGCTTTCAATCACTGGTGTTTTACACACATGTAAGCCAGCTCTCTTCCAGTAGTAATTGCTGTATTGATTAATCATGCATTTTGTTTTCTCTTTAAATTTTTCTTCAGAGTCAGTTGTCCACCAAGGGTCTAAATTTCCATTTTTGTCGTATTTCCGACCTTAAAAAAGAGAGAAAACAGATGTTTTTGTAGCAGAATACTTCATACTTTTCCAGTTTTAATATCTATCACCTGCTCAGAAATGAGAGCTGAATGAAGGTATGTGTTCAAAATGGATAAGTAAGGAAAATCTTGACCCCACTCACGTCAGTGGTGAAAAGCTGGCTTTCTATTTACTGTCATAATTTCAATTTTCATAAAAAAATAGTAGACTAAAAAGAACCAGACTAGTGAGTTCTACAGTACATTTTACAATTACATAGTGTAAGAGCCTTATGAGCTTTCTTGTAAGTATAACCATGGGTATTTTTCATCCTCAGCCCATATGTCTTTGATTCTGCAAACCTGATAATAACTAATTCATTATTAATTAATTATACCCTGGACCAGAAAAAAATCCTGAAACTTCTGAAGTTTCCTTTTTTTTGCCTTGCAGCAAACTCAGAACATTTGAACTCTATTAATGGAAACAAGGAGAATATGCACATCTCATGCCCCAAGCTGATGGTTACAGCAATGACTAATGAAAGAGTTAGCCTCGGGTCCCTGCTCTGTCTCATTTGCAGAAGAGTATCTAATCTCCATCATATCTCCAGCCAGTCAGACACAAGACACATTAAGACGTCTTTTGAGAGCAGGTTTAGCTGCCTATGTGGATGCAGCCTTGCTCTGTGATTTGGTTCCTCAGTATGACTGCGGGACAGAGCTGTGGGGGCAACCAGTAGTAGACATGGTACCAAACACTGAAGATGTTTCCTTCTTTTTCTTTATTTTTTTCTCCCATGTTTTTCTTGTTCGAGATGACAAATTACCTATAGGTATATTTATTTCTTCTTTTGGAAGGGAAGAGCCTGGGCAATAGACAGTATTCTGCTTAGGAAATCAAATCTTAGGTTCCTCTCCAACTGGCTGGAGTTATGAGATTAGATGGACATGGCTGGACATGATGGAGATTAGACACTCTCCTACAAATAAGATGGGAGTTTTTGAAGAAACATTTCTTCATTCTGGAGTGTTTGCTGACACAAAACGTTGCAGAGCAGTGCCAACAGGGTAGGAGGCTTTCCTTTTATTTTTAAAGGGTATTCAAAGTAAAACACCATAGGCAACCTATTTTAGTTAGTGAGCTAGAAGCCTGCTTTTCCTTAAATTCCCTGTATGTTCAGTGGAAAGAGGTTTCTCTAGACAGTGAGTCAGAGCAGAACGTCAGTCAGACACTCAGAATTGTTCCCTGGAGGAGGATGTTCATGTTTCTTTCTCCTCCCCCCCGCCTCTCTGTCTCAGGAGCCTGATTTTAAAATGCACTTTACTGAGATAGGCAAAGTTAGATGGTGGTAATGCCCTGCTCCACACAATTTTTTGAGAGAGTTGATTTGACATTTTCAGACCATTTCTTCTTTCTCTCTCTCTCTTTTTTTTTTTTTTTTTAATT
>JANIJG010021023.1:85516-100181 GCA_024611175.1 Megaceryle torquata
TTTATTTTTTTTATTATCATTTTATTTTATTTACCAATAGGTTTTCTTTTCCACTTTTTTTCCAAGTTTGGATTTTAAATATTTTACCTATGTCTCTTTTGGGGAAAAAAAAAAAAAAAAAAAGTTTAAGCTGAAATGAAAAGTTTTCTTGGAAGTAATTTTTATCAGTCAGAATTTAAACTTTTGCCTTTCCCACCCACTCTAGTCAGGACTTTCTGAATCTGCTGCTGATTTAGTTTCCATTGAAAATAAACAGAAAAGTTCAAACTTACGGCATTCCTTAGCAAACAAAATCTGTTCAGACAAGCAAGACTGTATGCAACAAATTTTAAAAGGCAACTTTGTCATCATTGCTGACAAAAACAAAACAATCAAAAAACTAAAGCATATACACATCAGCTTTCTAATATGTCAACTCTGTAAAACAGAGAAAAAAAATAGTTATCAACATATAGACAAATACTCACCATTGCTATCAAATCCGTGAGTAAACTCATGGCCAACAATTACTCCTATGGCACCATAGCTTAATGACCTGTAAAACAAAGAAGCAATCTCCTCAGAAAGTGTCCACACTCAAGAACATTACAGGACAGAAAGGCCTCAGGAAAGAACATTATTTATTTAATCTGGAGAGGGAATGTGTTTAAAAGCTATAGCTTGACAATTTTGACTTAGAGTGTTGTTGAAATTTTGAATGTTAAACTCTTACTTGTTTAAAAACAACCTTTAGTAAAACTTTAAAGAGCATAACGATGGTTCACTCTTTTAATCAAATACCTTATTAGCATCTTATGAGCTCCAAAATGTCTCCTTCAGCTGCATTGTGTATATTCTAACTGAGAACAGGACAAAGCCATAGGTGAAATTATTCTCTTTGTGTCATCATACAAAGAGAATAGATCAAAGGCTGTGATGGGCTTCCGTAATGCCAGCTCCAATCATCCTTCACTGGCATGCAACAAACAGACTTGCAAATGACTGACTCTAGTTTGTAAAACATTAAACAGATCTCCCTTCAGATCTCAAGAGACTTTATAAAATTTTCTCACACCTGCACAGGAATGATCTACATGATCTACAGTCAAAAATAATGCACTGGAGAAACAGAATGGAAAGAAATATTTTGTATTCCTGATTGACAATTAATTATATTTTCCGCATGATATCCAAATAAGTATGCTTCTAGGAGAAATAGGGATGAAAGAGGGAAAGGTTAAGGGCTTTTTTATGTCAAATGCAGTGGATAGTGCTGAGGGAAAGTGATCTACTAAATGAATCTTGCATTTGTCAAGTGGTTTATGATTTTAATTATTTCAGTTATTGAGATGCTTTACTTCAAAGTAGCTTATAGTATTTCTAATACATTGTATTGAAATAGGAGAAAGACAGAGGGTTTTGAAGTAACACATTATTACTGCACCTAATGATCCATAGCACACTAATTGCTCATCTCAGTCATGCCCAAAAAGTATTATATCATTTAATTCCCCCTGCTCCCATGACAATTCTTCCCTGTGTTTTTTTTTTTTCCTTTCCTGAAAGGTAATTTGCATCTGATAAAATCTTCCCTACAGTGAGTTTTTTTTCCCCAAGTACTATAGCAAACCTTCACTAAAAAATGCTGGGTAAAATTATACATTTCAACAATGAAAATATCATCCTTTTGTGTGACAAATTTGTAATCTTGTGAAGCACACAGTGGTAATTACCCTTACTAAATGTACTATATTAGACTTGTTTTCCACATCTGAAGTAAAGCAGTCACACAGGATCTTTTGCAGCTGGAGAAGTAGAAGAGTGGCACGAAACATGTAAGATTCCAAGAAGACCAAATAAGTTCTTTTACTAAGTACAATTTATTTTTCTTCTAAGGTTCTTGGTCACCACAAGCGGCAGGGACAAAGGACAGCCCAGTGCCAAAGCACTCCTAGGGCTTTCCCCAACTCCAAAAGATGGAGTGAAGTTTGGCCTTTGTTTCTGTAAAACCCCTTCAGCATTTTGTCCAGCTCCAGAATACTTTTGCCAGAAATGCCCTAGCTCTGTTCACGCTTTTCACTTCTGGGGCACAGCTGAACAGAGATGGAGGGGATTAGGTGCAGGCCAATAGATGCCATATTAAAGAGGAACTTTCTGGGACTGAGGAGGCTCAGAGGACTGTAAGGAAGCTACCAACTCAGGTAGTCTGAAGTCTCTATCTGAATAGCGTTTTCTTTCATTTATTGAAGTGTAAAGTGAAAACTTCCCTTTACACAAACAGATGCAAGTATTTTGTAGTGGTTATGATGGAACTGGACAAAAAAATCCACCAGTAAACATTAAATATTTGCTAAACAGTTTTCCAGCAAGTGCTTATGACTTTTTGATGATTTTTCTGTTCCAGTGACACGTTTCTTTTAAGCAGACTGAAAACAGATCCAGAATATTTCAAGGACAAATGCAATCTGTTGTCTGATATAAACCAGCTACATTTGTTTACTAAATTTCATTTTGATATGTACTCAAGCAAAACCAATTTAAGCTAAGGTAACCTTTAAAGAAATGAGCAAAGTATAATTCTTTGAAAGAACAACAATTTTATTAGTATGGCAGAAGGTCAGGATACAAAGAAATCTCTTCAAAAAGGAAAGCTGGAAATAGGTCTGCAATAACCACAGCAGAAAATAAGCTCACCTTAACAAGAGAGTACTTTCTTCTATCCCAAATTACCACTTAGAAAGTCACCTGGCTCATAAGAATTCTCTTTGAATGCAAATTAATTTGTTCCTAAATTGAATGTGTCTGTCTGCATATATTGCCAAATTTCCTGTTCACAAGGACACATCCAGATTGGAAGACGGCAAACCCAAAATATTCTAAAAGTTTTGGGGTTTTTTTAACAAGGATTTATTAAGGATATGTTTCATCAGTAACTGGCTTTATGCAATCACAAAATAACTTTCAGAGACTGCAATCAGAAAGTTTTCACGGTCTTAACCTGCCCTAGAATAGAAAGTTATTAAACTGCACAAAAGCAGTGATTTTTCAAAATTAAATATGTAATCTATAATTAGTCTTCCTTAGTTACAGTAGCACATAGTCCTGCTCAGGCAATCACTTATGCACATGGAGATACTTTCAGGCACCTCAACAGGCACAGGTGAAGGCCCACTGTTAATCTTTGATATTAGCAGAAAGTGAGGAATAAACTGATAATAAATGGCTTCTCAGAGTATTTACTTCTGTTCAGGAAGTGTTAGTTATCTGATTTACAATTCCTTTTAATACCTGCCATGTGCACAGTGATGCATCTGCATGCTATGGCATTGACACACGTGCACTCAGGTGCACTTATTTAGCAATTACTGTGAGAAATCAGTCATCAGTTCAAGACAACAGCAACACGTACAGCTCCCAAGGGTAACTAAACTTATCATGCAAAGCAGAGGTTTTCAAAGTCTGTTTCTTTAATGTTAAAAGCAGGACACATTGGAAAGAAACACACAACCCAAGGGCCAAGCTTTGCCTACAGGACAACACAGTATTAATCCTGTGCACTACCTTTGGGTCCTTTTCAGCAGCGTAACCTCCTTCTCCATGTCCTCTTCTTTGTTTATATGTGTTTGCAATACCTTTACCTATTGTTCCTCATTTCCAGGTGTATGAGGTTCCCTGGTGCAGTACTTACCTAGGATACTCTGTTCCCCAAAAGAAGGGCTTTTGCAGTTCTCCTGCTGGGAATCCTGCAATAGCAAAAACAGTAATAATAAGGTCTCTAGTTCAATACAGCTGAATAACAGTCACAAGGCCCAATGGTTTGTTTGGTGTTTTTTTTGTTTTTTTAATGGCCTTTTTGGTTTAGTTTCAGAAGGTTTTGTCAGAAGAGCTTTCTCTCAGGTGGTAGTTTCAGAATACAGTAGAGAGGATCTTTGACAAGCAACAGAGATCCTCCCTCCTCCCTGGTGCACTGCAAGAACTTCATTTTTCTTCCATGGCTACATATGTGTCTGTGTAAGTGCAAAAAAAACCAAACCCAAACCTGGTGTTTCCTGATAAGAAAATTATTAGATTGCCCTCAGACATGCTGACAGATCAGCAGACAATATATAGGTAAAATGCAAAAAGAATTCAGGAAGTCTTAGCTTAGTGAGGCTTCAGTGCAGCAAGAGATGCAAAAGTAATAAAATGTAAACCTAATTCTATATAGTCTATGAAAATCAGATGTAAATTAACATACTTAGGCACTTCATTAAAGGAGAGCTCTAGACTATTAAGGCTGTAGAATCAATCTAGCTACAGGAATTACCCGTCAGCTTCTCATAGCCTAACTAGTTGCCAAAAGCCTGTCAATAGAAACACTGTAGTAAGTGATGATCTATTGATGTTGCACACAGGAACCAAAACTGTTCCTCAGTTTCAAAGTCACAGGTCTATTTCTAATTCCTGTATCTTTCAGTGCTATGATTCTGAAGACAGTGGAGCTGAATGTGTTAACAGTTTTACAGCCAGAAGAACTGCTAAATAAAACTGACATCTATGGTCAAAGTTTTTATATGTTGGTGAAAATCACCATTCTTCCAGCCCAAATGTAGAATTCATTGTCTAATATCAGGAATTCCCATATATAAAGAACAGGCATACACATAGCTTTAAGGTTACCCCACACAGACAATGCCTTGCCAAGGAAGGACCAGTTTCCTTGGGTAATTCTCTTGCTTTCCAAGGAACCTCTACTTCAGTTTATGGCTCTATCTTCAAGGAATCACTTGGCCACTCAGATCAAAATAAAATCCTCATTCATTTGATTCTAACCTTATTTAGTTTTATATTGATAGATAGGAGATGGATTTCTTCATATCTGAGATATACTATCAGATCTTTTTTTTTCCTTACAAAGTCTTTAAAGACAATATGCTGAATGTAATTCATGACAAATGGCATGTCCTCCTCTCCTGCCCATCTATCTTTTTCTGCTGCTCCTCCCTGACTGCCCTGACTATGTATTTGAAATTAGCTTACAAAAAGTGTGGTCTTCAAACTTATTTTCTGAGTGGGTTTTTTTTCCCCCGCTTACTTCTCCAGATGCTGTTTTGTTGTTTCAGGTATGGGTTCATTTGCTTTTCCAGTGCTACAAAACACAACTGTATACCAATGTAAAGGACAATGTTTTCCTGATTTAACTCTCTCTGCCTCCCAGCACACACAGAATAGTATTTATTATGTATGTTTTTAAACATCTCAAATGAGCCCATACTGAAGATGGCATGAACCAGGGTAGCACAGTCACCCCACAAACCATGTTAAGGGCTCACACAATCCTGTGTGCCTGTCACCATACCAAGAGGTTATCAATATCTTTTAAGGAGCTGCAATTATTTTGTCCAGGTATAGACTTCTGTAGTGAATTTTTCACTTGTCTGTGTGCCATGTAGAAGCCACATACATTATTTAGAGTAATCTAGGTACAAACCTTCACTCAGGCTCATCCATCTCAGAATGTAATCTAAAGGTGTCTTCATAGGACACTGCTGAAACAGTCTAAGCCATGAGATAAAGATTTTACTGAACAAGTTGTGAATGAATGGGAGAAAGCTCCAATCCTGAAACTGTAGAACAGTTTGCTAATTATTTCACTCAAAGCCAGTTTCCATTTCAGGTAAGATGTGCCTGAGCATAAAGCTTTTTGAAGGAGTGATTTCTGCTTCTGGGCAGGTGTGTGAAACACCTTTGTAGTTTGATTGCACTAAAGGAAGCTTAGGAAGTATTTTTAGGCCAAAGCAGAGTCAGAAGCTGCTAGAATGTAATACGCTTTTAAGAAAAACTCAGGGAACTGCAATGTACTACTCACAAAAGGATTTTTTATTTATTTATTTACTTAAATATCTAATTTTGAAAGTGATTCTTGGGCAGCTAGTAAAGAAAAGGTGTCCTGTTCTCCAGAGATTAGTAGTACTAAATGGACGAGGGTGTTTGTCCAGTATTGCAATGTTACAAAGAATAAATCTGGAGTTGGCAAACGGATCGTCCTTGGAGGGAACAAGATTGGCTATGTCCTAGACCTAGAATCTCCCTGAAATTATAACAGGAGATAGATCACCTGAAAGTTTCTTACTTTGTGTTGTTTTGAAACCCTCAATTTAGACAATTCCCTTGGGAAGGCTGTTTCTTGCTTGTTTGGCATATCATACCTAAAAAAATTAATGACAAAACTCAGGGAGCTCGTAGTAGGCTGTAGAAGCAATAAGTGTTAATGGGATTATTTATATGCCACTGAAGTTCAAGCAAGCAAAGGACTGATCTGGAAGACTAAGTCAGACAGACTTCAGAGAATTTCACATCTTGAGAAATGGATACAGTCACTGGGAATATACTTTAACTCTTCGCCATAAATTTAGCCTGTATTGCATCTTCTCATGCTTTCTCCCTCTACACACCCTGAAAAGCCTGAATGGCCTGAAAGCCTCTCTCTTCATACACTTTATTGCTAGTATAGGCTCACTGCCTACACCCAGGGCCATTATTCACCTACAACACACAGAAATAAAACTGTTGATTTATTACATACCCCACACAATCCTAGTCACCATAGATGATGAGGATACTGGATCATCTCTCTTACAAGGAAAGGCTGAGAGACCTGGGGCTATTTATCTTGGAGAAGACTATAGGGGATCTCATCAATGCTTATAAATATCTAAAGGGCAGGTGCCAAAAGGATGGGGCCAGACTTTTTACAGTGATGTCCAGCAACAGGACAATGGGCATAAACTGGAACACAAGAAGTTCCGTCTGAACATGAGGAAAAAATTCTTTGCTTTGAGAGTGATGGAGCACTGAAAACAGGCTGCATAGAGATGCTGTGGAGACTCATTCTCTGAAGATGCTCAGAACCCTCCTGGACATAATTCTGTGCAACCTGCTCTAGGTGAATTTCCTTTAGCCAGGGGGGTTGGACCCTGGATCCTCCTTCTTGAAGATAGGAGTGTCATTTGCTTTCTCCCAGTTCTCAGGAACCAACCCCAGTCACCACAGTCTTTGAAAGATAATCAAGAATGGCCTCACAATGACATCAGCCAACTCCTTTAGTATTCCTAGGTGCACCCTGTCAGACCCTCATGGACTTGAATCTACCCAGACTGTTTAAATATTCCCTAACCTTCCCCTTCTCCACTGAGAGGATGTGTCCTTGCTTCAGACTTCCCCTCTGGTCTCAAGGGCCTGGAATTTCTGAAAGATAGTTTTACCAGTAAAGACTGTGGCAATGAAGGCATTTAGTACCTCAGTCCTTTCCATTTGTCACCAGGTCCCCTGCCCAGTGAGACCACGTTTTCCCTAGACTATATTCTGTTGCTGCTACACTTGCAGAAGTATTTCTTGTTGCCTATCACATACCTCACCAGATTCATCTCCAGGCAGGTTTTCCTGATTCCTGTGTCTGCACCTTTAGACAGTGACTATTTGCTGAACTTTCCTCTTACTCACTTTACTGCTCTGCAAAACAGGGACATCTCAAGCAGTGGATTATATCTGACTTCAAATATTTCACTCTGAATTTATACTGATCTTGAAGCTCTGACAGCACTCCTTATGTGCACAGAACTAGTTTTTAGTTGATTGAAGTTGTCTAGCTTCATTTTATCCATTATATAAATGTCAGCCGCCCTCTGCAGCAAGGTGCTATAAAGCTTGTTAGACTGTATTTCAGAATTTTTTTTTTTTCCTCCAATTTTACAGAGGCTTTACTGCCATTAATGAATCCATTTACCAGCTAATACCCTCATGGTATTATTATACACATTTTTCAGATGATCGCCCTGAGACTCAGTGTAATATTTTTACTTCACCAAGGAGACATGAGCAATCATATTTCATCTGATAGTTCACTGAAATGTGCAGACTAGTAATGGATGAAGTAAACTAAAAACACATGAGATGGTTCACCAAATCCTGAGGAAATTTGGAGTTAAAATCTAAATATGGATTCAAATTCTATAGTTCAATTACATGATTTAGTTCTATTGCATGATGTTATTAACTGGGCATGACAAAATCTAGTAAAGCCTTATTCCAAGTTAGTGCATCTACAATTTCCAATTATTAATTAGTTTATTTAAAGCAAATTTTTGAGGCTAGTGAATC
Source organism: Megaceryle torquata (assembly GCA_024611175.1). Taxonomy (NCBI): domain Eukaryota; kingdom Metazoa; phylum Chordata; class Aves; order Coraciiformes; family Cerylidae; genus Megaceryle; species Megaceryle torquata. The sequence goes on from JANIJG010021023.1 coordinate 93,635, forward strand.
CAGTATGTAAATAATGGATATGGGCAACAGCTGTGCTAAACTGTGGATATACAGGGTACTCATGCTGATTGTTTTACTGACATTTCTCAGATGTGTTTAAAAGCTGTAACTTGTTCTTCAAGTGTCATTGAATGAATTCAGATGGAGAGTTTTAAGGGCATAAAATATAAGCAGAAGACTAACTTCTGGTCAGTAAACAAAGGATATTGAATTGACATAAGGAATTAAACATGAAGACAACTAGAGTATTAGTTATCTAAACCCAGCACAAAGGGCAGGATACATTTTTTTAAAATGGTTCCACAGACTTTTATTTGAGCAACTGAATCTCTTCCCAGTGCCTTCTCAGATTATTTCACATGTCCTGCTTGGGCTCTAGCTGCCAGTCTCAAGGGGCAAGGGTCTCCTGCGAGTTCTCTTTCAGATACGCTAGACATGACAAAACATTTCAGATGCTCTAAAGCATCCCAGAAAGCTTTGAGCACCTATATATAGGTGATTATGATCAAATTCTAACATAACACAGACCTGACTCCTACACTTAATTTCACATTTTATCCCGTGGACAGAGCAGATAGAAAACATAAATTGTGTAAGGCACAGTAACCACTCCATGCTATGCTTAAGTTTCTGAGGAGTAGTGAATAAATTAATTAACAGATAAAGAGAAGTGATGGTCCTAAAGCAGATGACTCATCAGCCTCTGGTTTAATTCTTGGTTCAGTTCCTGCTTCACCTGACAAGAGGATTTTTGCTGGTCAAGAAAGAGAGAGAATTCAGCATTTCCCAACCTCAGTGGGACAACATGAGATGGTTTGTGGGGGGGCCAAAGAATATTGTGTTCTAAGAGACTAGGAAAGCTGTGAAAACACCTGGTTTTACAAGAAACGTAAATCTTTATTTTCTGAAGGAAAAAATTCACTAGATTCCCCAGGAAAAAAAAAGAACAACAAAAAAGTTTTCTTATTTTATACATTTATATAAAAGAATTTTAGGAAGAAGAAATGAAGAATGGATGTAAGTATCATGCATCATCTCACCTGTGAATATAGTTAAACAAAAGAGAATACTGGTCATTAATACATAGGGGAAATTAAAAACAAGGGCTCACTTAAGAACACTTAAAACTTACTTAATAACAGGGCTCAGAAAGCATTCCATCCAAATCTGTTATGCTTATTAACCTCCTGGAAACTAAATGGCACCCTTGAAACTACTTCATCAATAACCTTCTGATTAGTCTAGTTCTTAAGGGAAAAGAAAGTGGCCTTACATGCAGTCCTCTCTTCCTCCCTGGCTACAGCAGCATGTGCTGTTTGCCAGCACTTCCCTTGCCCCTGGCAAGATAAGAGTTCTCCCTTGCAACTCACAGCATCAGCAAGCTGCCAGCATCAATAGCTGCATGCCACTTTCTATAAAGATGGTACTTATTGGCTCATCTGTGGTTTTCTCTATGGATGCTAATTCAACATAATTTTAAAATTCTGTTTTAGATTATATCTCCTTCCTGTAACATGTAATGAAGCCACTCTCTAAAGAGGCCTCTTGACTTTCACTAGAGAACTGCAGTACAAGCACAAATGACTTAGAACGAGCATGGGTATAAACTTACAGAGATAATATCAACAGTAGTTAATTATCTAATAAATCTGCTCAAGCTTACACTTCACAAGTGTGTTGCTTATATTTGCCTCAATTCACTCTAAATCTCCCTTTCATTACTGTTCACAACCCATAAAAGTTACTTTTTTTGTGTATATATATATATTCTAGAGGTATACATATTTACACTTGTAAAGAAAACTAAATACATCAAATGCCTAATGAGCAGTTCCCTTCTATCCTTAATACAATCAAGCACCAATATTTTAGTGCTGTAATGAAATACAGATTTTTCTGTAACAGAAGTATGTTAGCATATTTCGATCATTACCTGTATCTCTTTTCAGCACATATTTTTTGGCTGCTCTAGAGTTCATTAAAACAAACAGAGCCTTTTAGAAAGTGTTTTCATTTTTCAGTGATGATAATTAAAAAGGTAGTATTCATGTTACTTAGATTATATGAAGTGTTCTTGGATACCTTTTTAGAATCTAAAGGTAATGGCAGGTACCTATTGTCCTTGTCCTCTACAGTTGAGGGGAAAATGACAAGCACATGCAAAAAGGATTGAAAAATAGTCAAAGCTAGGACTGAAAAGTTATTAACAACCATTATAAACATGAATGGTTGTTAATCTAGGACACTTTGAATTATGAAAAAAGAGGAAATAATAAACAGACTTTGTATAAAGAGAACATCAGGAGCAAACTTGTATAATATTTTACTCTTGTTAAAAAGAACATCAGGATTAAACTTGTTTAATAAGATAAATTATATGTACTATATTTTTAAACTCTGCTCTTTGCAGCACATCTTACCTTGATATATCTACTTTTTTCTCCTTTAGAGATATTAAAAGATTTATCAATAGTTTAGTATGGAGATATTAAAAGAATTATCAATAGTTTAGTAATGAAAATGAAAAGAAGCAAGAGCAAACATAATGATGTTTGCACCAGAGTGCATCAAATATTGTTACAGTCTACTGCATAAGCAAGTTTTTATGTATTCTCCCAAATCTAATGAATTTCTAAATCATCTAGTTTTTACTCTATTAACTTCCACTTTTAGTGAAGAAAGAGCTTTTCTTTCAGGTAACTGAGTAGTCAAGTTACAAACACTAACAGTTTGCCAATGTATGAAGATTGTGTGGACTTGTATGGAGACTGAGGTTACTTCTTTAAAGCTTGTGTCAGTGATACAGACTGCAGAGACATTACAAGAATTTACAAACCTTCCATCAGATTTGTATCAGAGACCTTCCCATGCTCTAAGCACAGAAAGCAAAAGCATCTTCCTAAAGTTCAGAAAGTGCTCAAGGTCTCCACATTTTCCTACCCTTCTGCAGGTATCTGATGATAGCTCCTTTTCAAAATACTTGATTCAAAGCACTGGTGTTGCTTTTTTTTTTCTAAAGTGCTTCAAAAAGCCTTCAGACTAATCAAGTTTGGAGTTGCTGTGTTGATAACATCACAAAGTACATTTCCAATTCCAAACTGAACAGTCTTAATTTTTAGAATCAACTTTGGAACCAAGTATTTTCCAGTTAATGTAGAAGCTGCTTTCCAGAAATTATTTCTATTATGCAGTTTAAAATTCTCATTTGTCAACTTCCCCTTCATAATAAACTCATTTACCAAGAGCAAAAGTAGATCATCCTTGAACACACTAAAATCTAGCTCATTTAAGACCAGGGGCACTCAATCAGAAGAATCTGCTTGAATAAGTATTGTGAAGAGCCTACCTGGTTCATTCTCTTGTTTCCAGCAGTGATCAGTAGCAGATGTAAGGAAAGAGCAGCAGGCACCTATCTCTGAGGTAAATATTCTACTAGTATATCTTTCTACCTTCTAGCAACCAGTAGTAGAGGAACCTGGCCTCCTGGACTGAGTTTATATCTGTCTGTTCTTTTGTTTAAAACAGAATATCCTCTTTTTCAGATCATCTGCTAATAGTGACCAGCACATATCCTTGTAACACAACCCTCCTACTCTTTTGAAAACAAATAATTTGTTCCTACCTCCTTTTCTTCTCTCTAATTAGTCATTAATTTATGAAAGGACCTTCTTTCTTGTGCCATGACAACTTCCAGCTAAAACGATTGGGAAAGAACCTCATCAAAAGTATTCTATGGAAATAAATATAGTATATCAAGCATCCATACTTGTTTTCTGAATCTCAAAAAAATCTAATAGATTAAGAAAGCATTCTGTTTTTTTCTAAAATAAATAGCAAAAACCAAGTCACGTTGACTCTTCCCCATTATATCATATGCTTATTCATTCTCTCCTATTCATTTACATTGAGGTCATGACCAGTGTTCTTCATACAGGGGCTAGAACAGCTTTTTATGCAGATCCCTCTGGATACATTTTTAAATAAAAAAAAAGGATTTGATACTTGCCACGTCTATTCTTCCTGTGCTTAGGCCACTGTAAGTGATAAGCTATACATCAAAGGTGGTTGTTTAGCAATCTCTTGTTTAAGTTCCTTTGAAATACCTGGGGGAATATTATCAGGTCCTTATATTTGTCACAGTTCACTATTTCTTCTAAAGTACTTTCTATTGACATTAAATTTGAAACACTTCCTGGGACTTACCTCCCATAAGAATAAGCTCCACGATAAGAACTTACCAAACTATTCCAATACAAAGAATTTTCTTATTTTTATGCCTTAGAGACTCACCTCTTTCAGTATATTTGAAGAAAGTTTTATTAGTAGTACTTATGCTCTTAGAAAGTTGGTCCTCAAAATCTTTCTGGGCTTGCTATATCACAACTTTACGTTTAACTTGCTAGAGTTCATGTATATTTCTTATTCTTAAATGACTCTCATTTGTAGAACTTTTTTTCTGTTGTTTAACTAGGCCTTAAAAAGGCCAGTTTTCGTAGCATATCACCAGCCCCTACAGAACTTTGGATGTATTGTTACCAAAAACATAGCTGCAAAGCAATAAGGTAATAACTGCTAAGGGAGAGATTTTTCCAGAAGATACATCACATCATACAAGTATGCATAGGCTTGCAAACTTCAGTGTCTCACAGTAGTCCTTTCCCAGCAGTGTTAATGGGGACTCAGTAGTGATGTGTCAAATATTTAGCAACAACTAATTCAGACCTGTGTTCCTTCCACATATTATAGGACCTCCTCCCTTGCAAATGACACCAGCTCTGGAAATCACCATTTCTGGAACAAGTGGAAGATTATTTGTACTGTGCCTTTCTTTGAATCTTCCCTCCTATTGCACATCATTTTTAGGGCATGATTACATTTGCAACTCTTCCTCAGGTAGAAAAGGGATTTGTTCAGAAAAAAAACCTCACCCAAATACTTTTTCTCTTAGAAAAAGGACAGTGAGCAGCACTATCCAAACTTCAAGGTCAGATGCCAGCAGTACAAGGTCAGCGGTTATGATAGAAAATACAATTGCCTCTACACCCATGACTGATTGGTTACATTTGACAGCTCTCTGCTTCGTGACACCATTAAACACACCAAGTGTGAAATCTAGCTTCAGTGACTCCAGCCTCTCATTACAGCTTTCTCTAATGTGCCACAGCAGAAAGGCTGAGAGAGCTGAACACTGCTGAAACTTGAAAGGACCCAGTATTAAGAAGACGTAACTGTGATGGTTCTCATTTTGCACTGACTGGGCTTTCTCTCTGTTCACACAATACATCTGAAGTGGCAGTGGTGGACAATGCTTAATTCAGCAGGAACAGCAGTCATACTTCACAGGTACCTCAGAGTTGCGACCAGCTCGGGGAAGTCTGCCTCAAGTGCTCCCTCAAATCAACAAAAATGTGGCTACTTAATGGTGGCAGCCCTCTAATTAAAGTAGAGCAGTCTAGGCCTAGGACTAACTTTACTCAGAAGAACTGCCTAATTATCAAACACACTTTACAAATGAACTCACTTAAACACAAAAGAATTTAACTGTGTGGTTTGAAGGCAAAAATGTTTTACAGAAATCAGTAGAAGTAGATACCAGCTGATAGAGGTTGCTAGTGCTCTGCTGTTACCTCCTCAGTGGGGTACATCAGTTTTGTGCTTTTCAAAAACTACTTTGTGTGACCAAAAGAGATTCAGGAGAAAAAGGCAGAATCACTCAGCAATTTTTGATGCTCCTCTCCTTAGGGATCGAGACCACAGAGGTCATGGCAGTTGCCTTCCAAACCCTGATGGTGCAGAACAAGAAGGCTGATTTAACTTGTAAAGCTAATAGAAATGAAGTGTCAGATACTGGTAATAGACTGGTATAGACTTCTAAGGCCAGTTTGGAATTTTCTATGCAAAGTCCCATTAAAGCAAATGGAAATGAACTTCCTGATCCATACAGATCTTTGAAAAACTGAGCTTTTTTACCTCCTATGTTTCCAAACCAGGATTTATGCTCTATAAAAGCAGCCAGTAACTAAAATCAGTATGCAACAAGTTGTACTGTACATACAATTTCATCCAGCTACACAGACAAGAATTTTAAGTTAACTACAGATAACATTCCTTGACCTTGAAGGTATTGAACAAATCTGCTGGACACCACTTCTAGGGTTTTTCTGGTCTATATCACAATTTCCCCTAATCATGCTTATTGCTACATATTTAGTAATACTAGAGGACTGAGCTGATATCACTTAAAGAGCTACTATATATTTATGAAGGTATGTGTATACACGTTTTTGTTACAGAAAAGAGAAGTCAGAAACATAAAGCTTTAACAATAGTGATTTAAGCTAACATTTTCAATGGAATGAGTACACACAATAGTAGTCACTGCATCTCAGCTGACACAGGGAAGCTCATTAAGCAACAATAATTGAAATTTGTGGGACACCTTGGTTTTTCAAAGCTATCCTCTCATTTAAGTAGTGAAAGGATGAGGGGCAATGGTTTTAAATTAGAAAAGAGTGGATTTAGATTGGATGTAAGGAAGAAGTTCTTT
>JANIJG010021023.1:100281-131131 GCA_024611175.1 Megaceryle torquata
GAGGATGTCCCTGCTCTCAGCAGGAGGGTTGGACTAGATGACCTCTAGAGGTCCCTTCCAACCCAGACATTTCTATGATTCTATGCTTTAAGATGTCTCACAGCTGAATTACCAGGTTTAAGCTTTTAATTTTCAGTCACAAACACCGTACAGATATTATCTGAATCTTTATACATACATTTCCCAAACAGTCAATCTTTAAGGGGGCTCAGAAGTCAGATACTCACTGATCTGGTTGGTAGATGCACTATAAAAAGCATTTACAGTAGTTGGGCTTGTAAACCACCTGTAGTAAGAGCAAAAGAAATCATCTGTCAGTACACTTACACATCTTCATGAACAGAATGAGCAAAGATAAAAAGTGAACTCAGTGGAAGGAAGCAAAACTGTCAAAGACCTAGGTACATTAAAGGGTAAGTATTGCTCCATTTCAGTACACTGCCTACACTTTCTGTAACACTGAAATCTATTATTTAATGGCTTTAAGTGCATATATTCAATGATTGTTCAACATGAGTGACTGTCAAGCTTCCTACTACCTAATCTGATTCATTTCTAAGTGACTGTTGTGAGGTCTGCCATGCTAATGCACTGAAGTTCACCCAACAGAGACTGTGACACTGAGCAGCTATGAAATTTGTCTTAGGTGTCTTTCAAACATGTATGGAGAAACTCCCTCTTGAAATTAGAGGAGGGTATTTTGAAATGAGCAAAGTGACTTCAGACGCTTTGCTGAACAACTCCTTGAACAATTAGGATGATGCCAGCAACATGGGCAGGTGCTTTCTGGGAACCTAAAGTCAAAATATATAGCTTCACATTCTGTACCCTACACAATAAGCATGGCCATCAGTGTGCTCATAAACAAATGGATACATTGCAAGGCAAAACAAATTTAAAAAGGAATATTAGCATTTCTTCTCATAGTTAGATTTCTTACATGTACTAGAGTGAAACATAGACTTGAATAGAAAATAGGATTTATGAATCTCCTTAGCCTAAGCTCATCTTATATTGTCAGTGGTTTCACCCACATCAGTGGAAAATCTCAACTGGCCTCAGCAAGATCCAAATCCCCTCAGATGGAACCTTTAGTTCAGTGAGTCCAAGATTTCATTTTATGAGGGAAGAAATGAGATTAAAGTAAACTAATAAATATGGTAAGAATTAGCAGTTAATTAATAATAAATTAGAAAAAGTTCTAGTAAATGTCCAAACAGAAACACGTCTTCAGCCATGCATTACTTGAAAGTTTTGTAAAGCTGGATAAATATAATGCAATAGTTTTGGAAAATTTTTGTCAAAGACAAGACATGGGAGATGTAAAACAAAGAGTAAGACAAAGATCTGTTAGAAAATGGAAAATTTGTGATGTCAGTGACATTTACATACATGATCTATGCTTTAAAATATCACAATCAAATTAATGAGTTATTTTCAGATCCTGAATGTTTTTCTGGCAACTGATGTTCTTATATAAACTGTGCAACAAATGGGAGAGTTTTAGAATGGCAGCATTTTGTCTTTTATGAATAAATGTATCTGTTTCTTTCATCTTCAAATCCAAGCAGCTTATTTTACAATGCAGAAACCAGAAAAATTAACCAATGAATGCAAAGGGTGATATCACATAAATATGTTCACTATTCAGCTCATGACAGGCTCTAATTGCCACAGATAACTCTCCCTATTTTGTCTACTAGGAGATTCTGAAGAGGAGGAACGGGGAGGATGTTTTCTGGTGTGTTTTCTGTTTCCTCTATAATAAAGAGATTCAATGTTAGGGGTAATGTAGTGAGATAACTGAAAATTGAAGAAAGAATGCTTATGGTGAGGTGATAACGAAAAATTAGGGGGCTTAATTAACTACATTTCATTTTCATGTTTGTTCACAACAATAATCAGCTGAACCACTTTGAAGGTTGCAAGCCAGACACTTGTGTGGTGGGACCTGCTTCCCAGGCTTAGCAGTAGCTCTAGAAGAATCTATCTTTTTTTTTTTTTTTTGCCTAGCAGAGGACCCATCTGAAGCAAACAATGCTTTAATTTAGATTTTATTGTAAGTTTGAAAAAAGACACAAAGCAGTGTGAGTTCCATATCACCCTGTTGGCTTGTTCTACTTACAATGGCCTTTCTGCTCTCCTGACCAGCAACTTTTAAGCATGAAAAAGTTTTCTGGGAAAACAAATCTTCCCATTTTTCAAATCCTTCTTAGACAGTGTCTTATAGAGTTTCTAATTTCAAGTCACAGGATCAAGGGCCTGAGACAGATAACAGATACTTCAAAACACACTAATGTGCTTTGCCTTTCTCCCCATCCTCTTTGCTGCTGCAGCCCCAGGGGCTCACCACTAGTTCAGTATAGGAACCACCACAAGTAGTGATTAAAGAGCTCTTCACTGACAAGTGACACCTCTCTAATAGTACAACTTTGCACCCATTTTTATTGGGTGAGAAGCTAACTGTTGATGCATATACTTGTCACCACAGGAGCACCTCATTCTGCCTGAGAACAACTGCAAATGCTGTTACCATTTGGTCCACAGCTACTGAAGGAGGGCTATCACACCACTGTTGCCCATTCTTTCTTACCTACAGATATAGCTATATCATCATAGACTCATAGCTTGTAGACTAGCTGCTAAGACTTACCACAACATCCCCATTCTAAGACCACTTCTTCCTTCACAGTCTGCCACAGCAATAACAGAGCCCATCCTGTTTCCTGAGTTTAGATTGACCCAGAGACCAATATCTGCCTTCATTTTCTCACTGTAAAACTGAACTAAGTTCTTTTCAAGTCTCTCTTTCATAATGAGGTCTCAAGAATGACCCTGTAGTAAGTTTGTTATTTTTTTAAGCAGTTAGGAAGAAGAGACTTAGCAGACGTACCGTTCAGGAAGAAAGCGAGTTCTCTAGTGACAAGCAGACTATACTGCTAAATTTCATATTTGACATTTAGACAGTTGGCAAGAGACATATTTATACTTCAGCCACTCTCAAAAAGATTTAGGAAGAATTTTCCACAAAGAAGCAGAAATAACTGAGTCTGCTTCCATTCAGACTAGCAGAACAACTTCACCTTTCATCTGTCATCCTCTTTCAGTGAGCTCCTTGAAATGACTGAACCTTCAGTGACAGACCTGAACTAATAACACATCAAATTACTATATGAAGGTCTGTAATAAATAGCTGTCTCTGATAAATTTTAAGGTGAAACAAATTTAGAAATAGTGTTCTCATTCCTGTTTGAACTCAGGTTGCCTGGGCATTTGCTCTAGGTCTGGTTACAATTTCAGTCTATTTGATCTATTAGTAGGACAGGAAGCAAAAGAAAAAAAAAAAAGAAAAAAAAAAAAAGGCAGACAGGAACAACAAACTCTAAGGTCTTGTTAATTACAAGCTAAATAAGTAAACAAATAAAAATCTAGAATTATTTACACTGTTTCCATTTGTTATTTGCATGTGAAAAAGGGACAGCTTAGAATGATGTCCTCTAACATTACCTATCAACTACTGCAGCAGTCAAAACCTAATGCTGCAGACCCAACACTTGCAAGTTTGAGATAACACTTGCAAGTTTGAGATAACCCTTGTAGAAATAAAATCTGAAACTTGCACTGAAATAGCAAATGGGGTAGGTACTCTCAAATTTGTGCTTGTTTGGGCTACAGTTTTCTCTGTAATACCTTCCTTTCTGAGTTAAGAGTATAGTATGTTACATGTCAGTCGTGAAGAGGGGTGACTGGGAACATTTACAATATAGGGAAATGTTTATTCAGGTATTTAATTCTCTGTAAAGCACAAACTGAATTTGTAATTTAACTTAAATGAGTTAGAAGAAATCACTCAGGTGGAGCAGAATTTGGTGTTCAACATCCCAAAGAAGTTTTTTTTATTGGTTTGTTTTTGTTTGTTAAATCATATAAGTAAAGAAAATTAACTTGTAAATGTATAACACACTTAAGCTGGTTAGAAGTGAAAGGCCATACAAAGTTGCTAATGAAGCTGGAATCTGGAAAAACTCTTCCTAAGAAAGGACTACAATGAAAGACTTCTAAAGGCAAAGCAATCTTCAAGGTGACTTTCAAAAGTATTTCTGCTTCTCATTGTTAGTCCATTCTATACATTTTCCTGTGTAGAAACAGTGTATTAGCCTCCCAGGACAAGTCGCCATCTGTCTCCCCTGGCTGGGCAAAAAACTCGGATGGTAAGACTAGGCCCAGGTCCAGTGCCACATGGACCTGCTTAAAATGAGGTTCAAAGACCAAGAAAAGTCTCCAGGAGGCTCCTTTCCAGCCTCTCCCTCTCCAGGGCAGCTCCACCCACAGAATTTCTGAGCTCTCCAGAAGCATCTCTACAACAGACCACAGCCTGTCCAGTGTCTTTCATGGCTGCTTTTCCATTTTTGTAGAAGGAGCTTTTACACTGTCTTCAATAGCATCCAACCCAGCACCTCTGAGCTGCCCTCCCCTGTGACAAACCAAGATCCAGGGCTTACAAATAATAATGTGTGGTCAAGTAACTGCAACAGGTCCTGGAGGAGACCCAGTAATCCTCTCATAGTACCCTTCCTGTGTGTTCTCTTGTAGGAATACTAGATGCCTACACCTCCAGCACTGAAAGTTGATTGCAAAGTGAGGACAGACTTGGCCAGGTCTAAAAAGCTTAAGAGGAGATGTCCTGACTTCAAAGGATAAAGTTTAATAGTAATGAAGTAGTCTGATGCTCAAGAAGTCCTCAACTTGCTATTTGCAAGTATGGCATCAGTGTTAAGAAGAATAGATTCAATCACTGTTAAAAAGGTGCAGATGTGAGTTTATACATGCATAGACATGTGTGTGTATATTTGTATTTATGAATGTACTCAGCTCCATTGATGGACAAGCAAATGCCACTAAAACCCTGATTCTCCTTTATCTCTGCCTTCCACAGGGCCATCACTTTCCCATGCACTGCTTTTTATCTCCCTCTGCTCTAGTCATGTCTCACCTGGGTTATTGTAATTATCTTCATGCCCAGTCCCCTTCATCCCACACTCCCCCCTTCCAGCCTGAATTCCTTCATTGAGCCCTCTTGATATAACCTGCAGTGATTGTGCATCATATCCCTCCTGTCACAAATTCTTTTTGTGCGTGTCTCTCCTGATACCTGAGCCAGGTATCTTTTCCTCTTGTTTGATAAAGCCAGCTGTGAAGATGACAATCATCTCCCCAGCCAGCTGTTGGGATCACAGATGGCATCACAAACTGCTGTTGAGGACAGAAAGTTGCACCTCCAGCAGCTGTGGTGCCCACAGGGGAGCCTGGCCCTCAGGACTGGCAGAGCAGGCAGCTCTGGCCCCCTGATGCCTTGTCCAGCTTTTGGTACCAGTTGGGCCGGGTATGTGGCCCCCATCTATGCACTGAGAAAAGCCTTGCCTGACTCCCTCCATGTTCCTTTTTCCTGTGAGGCAGATAACAGCTCTGGAGGGAGAGAGCAGAGCAAGGGATAAATAATTTTGTTAGTTACTCCTGCCTTGGGGGATTTCTATTCCTCTTTTTGGATTACAAAACTGTTCCAGGATATCTTATTTCCACTTCGATATCCACAGTCCCCCCTTGCTTTATCAAACTTCTTTGTCTTGTATCGTCCAGCTCCTGTGTCTGTCCCCGATGCTTTGAGTGAACCACCATTCATTTGATTTTCCATTTAGTTGACTATGCTGGGGAAAGTCAGTCCAGTTTGAAACAATATTGTTGAGAAATCTGGACTGTCTGCTAAATGAATATAATGTTTTATATTTTGGGGTTAATACTACTTTACTAGCTGGCACCATATTTCCTTAAACACTCATTTTCTTATTTATCCTTTTCAGTCCACAACTTGGACCATCTTCTAATATACACCTCTAAATACAAATGCAATCCTAAAAACCGCTGAAGTATCAAAAAGAAGAAATGAAACAAACAGAAACAAAACCCCAAGGGTAATTCTCTATTAACACAGTGACAAGCTTCAGTGTAGACCAAAAATCTGTGGAGATCTATGACAAAGAAAAGCTTAAAAAACAAACCAAAAACAAACAACACACACACAAAAGAGCAAGCCAACAAAAAATACCCACCAAACAGAAGGAGGAGGAGAAGGGAAAGGAAAATAAAAGCATCAGAAAGTGGTAGAGTCTGATAGTTAAAATGTAGCAAGTAATGATATTTTTAAGGCAAGATCTGATATGCCTCAGATTAGTGAGTGGGAGTTATTGGTTTATTGTAATAAATTTTCTATAAAGGTGGCAATGACTCTGTGCCTTGATAGTCCTCAGCAGACACAGCAGAAGCAGATGGTGTGCCACCACCATCAGAGCCTTTTTCTATCACCAAGCAGGTGCAAAGGCAGAATAATCTCCCAGCAGAAATAATTATGACTGAGGGCTCAGGTGGGGATTACCTCCAGCTCCACAGAAGGCAGAGCATATAGAGCTGTGCTGACAAAGGAAAGAGACCGAAAAACCAAACCCAGACCAGAATATGCCCTGTGGGATGACAAGAGAAGACAAAGGTGATGAGGGAGCTGCTGTCAAGTAGTCCTTGAAGTAAGATGGTAAAGAGAAGCATGAGAAAGTGTTCTGTCTTGTAGTGGGCAATCAGGTGAAACCTCCATTGTTTAAGCAAGTCCATGTGACAGTTTGCAGATTACAGCCCCCGAGGTGTACAGCCAGGGATTACCTGCCAAGTAATTTCCTTACAGGGGAGATTTCCCATTGTGCCAAGAATCTACGTGCTTTGTGTTAGTGCTGCCCCAGTGTTGTTCATGAGGAGGAGAAGGCTGCTGATGACCAATGCTATAGAGAGGAAAGTGTTATTTCACTACTCTCACAGAAATTATTGCTCTGAAGAGAATACAATGCTGTGATCTAGCCTTCACATCCATGGCTGCAGGAAAGCCCATAAAATCATCCCCTGAGATTATCCATTGCAATGCTAGAGAAAGCTGTGATGAGAAGGTAAAATTAACAATTAAAATTTATCTATAAAGAAACCCTCAAAAACACAGGGACAAATTATAACACTCCAGCCAGGAATAGAATGTGCCCATCCCACTGACATCATCTACCGACTTCATGAACAACACAGAGCTACCCCTGAAACAAGGTATGGTTCAGTCTGAGTAGGAATTTCTAGAGCCCTAAAGAAATACCACCACAGGAGCTAAGCAGCAGCACCAATTTCAAAGTCTCTGTGTAGAAGGAGTCATTTTTAAGTTGCATGATTATACTAATTAAGTTCTGTTTAGATTTTAATTTGCATTTTTAAGAATTTGATTACCCACCAGTAAGAAAAGAGACTGATTCTCTCACGTATTTTATGACAGTATGTGACACAATCTGCACTCTCATGTTTACAAACAAATAAAAATAACATATGTAAATTAAATTATGTTTTATTCCCTATAATTGCTATCAACAACAGGTAACTAACAATGCTGATTGCTATTACTAATAACAAGATTATCTCTTGCTAATGGTTCCATTCTTAGAAAGTTTATTTCATAAATCCCTGCTGTACCATTCCAAATTCTAACTGTGACCAAGAGACATAATCCATTTTTAATTGAGATTCTATTACCCCCTTTTTCATTAAATTAAGCTTCAAGTATTCGACTACTGTGCATCAGGATACCTAGAACTTAGCAAAAAAAAAAAAAGCCCAAAACAAAACAAACACACCAAAAACTCACAAAAACACACACACACAAAAAACCCCCCAAAACAAACAAAAAAACCAACCACACCCAAAACTACTAGGGAGGTGGCCCATAGTCTTTTTTTTATCATAATATGTAGCTGTGTATATCATTTTATTAAAAGAAAAATTGTACAAATTAATTAATAAAAATTAAAATATTGTTAGATTATTATAAATTTGCCTTTTGTCTACTCACTCTGTTTTTGGAACTTCTTTTCTAAGCCAGTAGAAATCAGATTGGGCTGCGTATTTGCGAGTTTGCAACACATTGCCAAAATAGTCACTTTCTGTAAACTTCAACTGTATAGACAAAGCAAAGACATTTTTAAAGCATATCTGAGGAAACAAAAGCTGACATAAAATAACCAGAGCTCTTATATTAAGCAACATAATCACCTAATTTTTTTAGCCATTATCAAAGAAAATAGAATTTTCACACTTAGTAGGAAGAATAAATCTTCTGTGAGCTTAGTTAAAAAAACAGCAGCTGAACAGATCAACATAAGTGACTGGAACAGCAGCAAAGCTCTTCCCACTGCAGAGAGGAGCTGAGGAAATCAGAACCACCCGATGATGAATTGCAGACTACACATTTCTATGGCTATTATTAAGACAGCCTCTTTTCCAGAAAGAAGTAGGTCTACCTTTATTTTTAAAAGTGCATTTTAAAAGCAATTTTAAAATGCAACAAAGCCCCCTTTTTTAGTTTGCTTTGAATTTTATTACAAATACTTCATACTCTGTACTCTCCGAGGGTTCTGCCACTTCTTTCTTACTGTTTCTCACATTAAATGTTTATACAAGGCTCCATGCTTCTATAAGCCTCCAAATCTAATAACAAACCTCCCCACACACAACTAATCAAACAAGACAAAGGCATGTTGCTAGTTTATAAATCCAGATTATACTCTGGTCACCAGTTTCAAGCAATCCTAGGATTTGTGAGGAAGTTACACTTCAAATGTAAATTATAGTTTTGCAAACGTGATGAACAAGTGTTTTTGGTAGATGTTACCACTTATCTGGGCAAATAAATCCTTATGCTGAATGACAAAGTTGGTCTCATTCTCCGTCTTATTACACTGCCTTCACAGCACCATCTCACCCTACTCTTTCCAAGAACGAGGACTAGGCTGGTAGACCTGGTTCTTCAAAGTTTTCTCAATAATTTATGCCTCTGTTCAGTGTTTGTTCACATTCTCTGGTAAAAGATGACTATCACACGTATTTTATTGATTCAGGATTTCATTTGTGAATCTACTCTGCCTGGGACTTTCAGTAATACAATTCATCACATGCATGCTACATTTACTCCTTTGAAAAATGCTAAAGTATATTATTCTTCATCATCTGCCTTTCTGCCTTAGTTAAGCTGAATAGATAATAGGTCAGGAAGCACTCCCCCACAGTATCCTTGTCCAGCAGCCAGTGCAGTAGGACTACACATTGGTTAGGACCTAGAGGAATCATTATGAGCAAAATCATAAATAAAATACATAGCCTAGAAAGATGAAGAGAGCCTATACAGGGCATCACAAATTGTGATATTCTGAGGACAAACGCATTAGTATTCTTGAAGACCATTGCTCTGAGGTGAAATGCTTTGTTTTTTTTTTTTATTTTTATAAATAAATTAAAAAATTATGACAGTGTGTGTTTAACCTTTAAAATGGTCAATAGCAGGAAGGTTCTTTGCACACAGGTAAATTTTACTCCCAGTAGGCCTTGTGGTCATCTTACTTACACAGACCAGCATGGACAATTTAGACATGAGAGGTAGCACACTTAATTCAACATCTAAAATTAACCAGGCAAGAAAAACTCCAGATGCATGCAAAGCAAAAGAGGAGCTTTGATTTTAGACAGCAGAAAAACAGAGCAAAGAATAGCTGCAATATGTAAAAGAAGAAAGCTGCAAGTCTGACACTTACTGTTTTGATGTCTTCATTAATATATGTGTCATTCATTATAAACTGAGGGTAACCCACTTTTGCCATAACTGCTTTTGCCTTTGAAAAGAAAAAAGGAAATAAAAGTGTTGGCAGATATAACCATTTCTCAGCATATGGTGCTTTTTTCCCCATTCTATTTCCACTTTGTATTATTATGCCTCCCTAAAGGCATCCTAATTTAACTTCAAACCAACTTGCCTACAAGGTAAACTTGGTGCTGCAAATGAGTTCCGCATTACAATGTGGAGGGTCCAGGTTCTGTTGTCAGATTATCACAGTAGGTCTGTTGTTGCCTTCAGAGCTTTTGCAGATTTACAGCAACGTGTCTGACTACAAAATCTTAACAGCTGATTTACCCTACCAGTTTTTGTGTTAATCATATGGTCAAATGCCTGTTTTTAAAATGTTTTACAAAGATGACAGGAAGTGGCCCATTTTGCTATGGCAAAGTAGCTGGTACACATACAACTGTTAAAATAGATTTGATACATAGATACGGATGAACCTGGGTCCCACCAATTGCATATTTCCACTGAGGATCTTTTCCATTTACATCTGAGGATGGGTACACACTTTTCTCAAGGACACTGTACTTTCTTAAAACCACAGGGTTAAGCTTTATTTCTTTTTCCATCTTCATCCCGCTATTTTGCAGACTTTGCCCTTTCGCTAATGTCAGTAGAGGCATTAAACTAAGACACTGTTCATTAACTTTGTTTTTTCATCTTTTTTGTCATGACTTGATCCCACTGTTTATGCACAATCTGTTTAAACACTCTGGAGTGAAGTTATAGTAGCTATAGATGAGTAGTCTCACTTTGTAAATCATGGTGTAAGTATATAAACAGCCTTAGTAATGTCCTCACAAAAACATCAGCAGGCCACCCAGAATCTTTGTGGGCACAACACATTTCCAGAATAATAACAGAAGGATACAAAAGGATAAGACCACATACCAGAACTGAAGTATGTTAAGCCTGTAGTATAAGAAAGCTTTCACTTTTTATGTTTTCGGGATGCCGAATGTAATTTCCCCTTAAGTCTTTGCAATTCCCCCACACCTCAGAAAAACCTCTTCTGGAAATTTGTTCTTCAAACTCAGATATCTAAACTGAAATAAATATTGCAAGTTATGAAGTTCAAGAAATGGATCGGCCTTTAAACAGTGCAGCCATACCAACACTGTATTCAGCTCTCTGCAAAGCAAACCCTAGACCTCTCTAGGGTCCACCTTCTATTTCCCTCTTGCTGCAGGGGGTGACCGTTCAAGGTAAGATTCCCCTTCTTCCACGATGAAAACATTGCCCCCTCCTTCCTCTCCACTGTCTCTCAATACAGCAGGGCCTCCTATGGCAACAAGCATAAGAAAGGTCTGTTCTACAGGTGTAAGGAGGAAGATGATGGAGGACTGCCTCCATTTAACCAAAATTATTTTGTCGCCTATTTTATTTTTCAAGAACGATCTCTCTGCTTCTTCAAAATCCTTCATTTTCTCATTCTCATTTCCAACTCATATCCTCCATTTGTGACATCACAATTAATTGTGGTAGAGATAATTAAGATGTCACTAACAGAAGATTACAACTTCAGGTAGGAAATTAGCAGCAGGAGCAAATGATGTCTTAAGCAAGAAAGATCCCATTGTCATGCAAATATCCCTAGTGATAAAAAACATAATGGAAGACAAATGCTCAACAAGAAATATGAAATGAGCCAAATTAACTCTCAACAGAATGTTTTCTTAGTTTTCCAGAAGGTAGAACAGCCTTTCAAAGTACTTAAAATGCCTGTGGCGGTATAAAAGGTGGTGGTGGGGAACACAATCCATCTGCAAGTTTATATATAGTTAGAAGTGTTTGGTTTGGTTTTTTTTCCTGGTGATGTTGCCAGGTTGAGCTGACTGAACTTTGTAAGGAACTGGATAATTTCCCTTTCCACTTCTAGCGTTTTAATCTTAGTTGAAATTAGTCTCTAGATAGCAAAGAGAAAGCTGTATTAGTTTTAGTTTCTACTAAGTCAACTGCTTAAAGAAGTTTGGTGAATCTTGAATGTTCTGCCTGTGTTCCAGAAAACCCACCTGACTCACAGTAGCCTCTGTATTGGATCTACGTAATTGAGACCATTAGCATTTTGATTAAACAAACTGAATTGTAAACTAACTTATATGATGAAGAGTAAAGCCTTTAAAAACAACTCATAGTGCAACTTGCAAAAAAACAAAAGTGGCTTTTAAAGAAAAAATAAGGATTTACTTTGTGAGTACAATGTCTTTTCACTAATGATACAGAAGTATGATGTTAATCAAAAATTGTTGATCTTGTTTTGGCACACGAAATAAAATCTTTGGTTTGGGGCTATATGATATCCTTTAAAAGCACTCTTAATTTCTAGGCTATCTTCCAAATAAAAGCAAATAAATTCAGGCCTTGCTGGCTGTAAATGGAGAGGACTATGCAGCCAGCATAGATCTGGCAGCACTTCTTCACTTCTTTGCTGAACAAAGCAGAGATAGGCCCATGGTGCTAGCTGTCTGGTTGTGACCACAATATGTCCATCTCCACTTCACCACAAAGACATTGTGGGGTCTTTGTGGAATATCTGCCACAACTATCTCAGTCTCTTCCTCCACAGCAGCCCAATGAAAGCAGCAGCTTGGAACTGTAAGGTTTTGGCCCTATTAGACCCTACTCCTTAATTAAACATCTCTAAGGGTGAGGATGATTCCTCCAAGATCCATAATAGTAGGTCTGACACAGGTTGACCTAAATATCATATACTATAACATAATATAATAAATAATATCATAAATATAATAATATAATAAATAATGGTAAGAGTTCTCCCAAGCAGACTACATCAGGAGAGCTGGGCTCACTTGTCAGGTCACACATAATCTTGCTTTGTGACTTTCTCAATTTATTTCCAAACATGAGGAAAAAATGGTCAAACACTGCTGAGATAATCTTTTAGAAAGGCTATATAAAATCTTAGTAAGTAACAGAGTTTGTCTCAAAGAGATTTTTGAAAGTGTGTTCTAAAGGCAATACTGCTCCTAGTACTTTGATGTTTTATCAATGGCTAAAGCTGTCATTATTTTGTGATATATATTTTATTGTATTTGTTACTTAAAATTTCTTACCACAATATGTATGGTTTAGAAGTCTGAGTAAGAGAACTATATACTCTGCAATGACTAAGCTATAAGGTATGCAGACCTTACTAGCATAGGAATTCTGATGCCTCCTTAAATGCTCCATCAGTTATGTAAGGTAACAAATATTCAGAAAGGTACACACATTGTTACAACACCAAGTTAATTCAATATTAGAAAGTGTAAATACATGTTTAAATAAAATTACAAATCTTCTAGACCATCTAAAATCACTAATGAACAACAACCTTTAGAAGCATTTTTGAGAACAGCTAGAGCAAGAGCTCGCAGGGAGCAAGCCGTTACAAGGTTGTCACATGCAAGCCATGTCTTACTATACAGGTTTTCACAGAAAACAAAAGTATGTCAAATTGGTCTTAAAGTATCTATGATGCAGTCAAAAGTTTAGAAATGTGTCATGCTCTCCTGATATCCTACTGAGCTAGAGGCCCGGGGTCACCTTATCTCCACCACGTAGCACATACTGGTGTGGGAAGAACAGAGAAATAAGCTTGCTTGATCTGAAGGACCAAGATCATCTCTCATTTTGAAGAGTTGCCCCCAACATCCTGACTCCAACCTGGGATGAGGTCCAGACCCATACAGCCCATGCAGTCACTTAGGGCAGGAAGCCTGGGTGGCAAGCCAGAAGGCTGTGGCACACCAGTAAGTTCCCTGATACTGACAGTGAAGGATGTGGTTTCTGGTGAAGGGGACTGTTTGCTACCACTAAAGCAAAATCCATGAGATAACATAGGAAGCCCTCTGAACTCCTTGGGAATCCCTCCAGCTGGGATTCCCCCCAGGGGCTTTACATCATGTCCAGGCCTGTTCAGCTGAACCCAGAACACAGCCCAATTTATTTCCACAGCAGACACGTCAGAAAGCAGATTTCTACAGCTGCGTGTTGGAAGTCTCTTGCTTCCTTGGCTATCTTTTCAGTTCACTTGAGTAATATTTAACAGCAATTCAAAGACTCTTTATTTATACAGCACAAGAAAGTAGAAGACTCTTCTAAGACTGGCTTTCTCTTTGATAATGAACTCAGTATTTTCCCCCTGATAAAATTAAAAGTATGTTTAAGAGACCAGCCTTCCAGGAGGCAGGCGCACACATATGGGGAAAGCAAATGAAATGTGACAAATGTACAGGAACCAGCCGTGTGGTAATTGCACATGAATCTGCCGTAAATGCACCACACACAACTTTTTATGGTTTAAAAGCTCATTTAATTCCTTTCTCTAATTTGCATATTAAATAACCACGTGTACAGAAAGAAAGGGGTGATGGGGTATTTCCCCCAGCTATTGTTAAGTACTCAGCCTACCTTAGGCTGTTGGGTAAATTAAGAAAACTCATTACTGCAGGCTTCCTCTCCTGCCACTGAAAGTAAGAGGCTCTTGAAAGGAGTGATGCAGAGAAGCAGCATGCTTCAGAGTAAGTCATGATAACTCTTTTCTAACCCAGCAGCCAGAGAGAGCAAACTCTGAGGTGGAGAACCTAGGATGGGACTGCTCCCTCCACCACTGATTACACATGGAAGTTTCCCCACTGACTTCAACACAATCAGGATTTTATTATAAGTGTCTTTGTCATGATGAGAGCATTGCAAGTTAGATTACTACAAAGACAAAATAATAGATGACCTTTCACTCTTGACTTAGTAACTTGCCAGCATGGGAACATATACACGTTTCAGTGCTACAAAGCATCCGAGTTTCCAATCTAGTCAGATTCTCACTTGACAACCAACATGGCACATGAGCCTTCTGAGAGCCTTTCCACCCATCAGAGTATGATTTGGATATTTTGTAAACCTGCTAGCAATACCAAGTACAGCCATTGTATTTACTGTAAAAAACAAATTGGAACAAACCATTCATCTCATGCCCAACAAAGTTTTATGAGACTGACACAGATCTTTGTGTATTAACTTGACTCACAATAACTTTGTGAAGATCATTTTCAAGCTTCTAAAAATATAAAAAATTAATACTATTACAGTTCACTGAAAAATTAGCATGAAATACATTCTGAAAGCTCAAATCATTCACCGCAAAGTAATGTTCCATTTAATTACAAAAATGAATTCAGCCTTTATGTACGTGTCTGGTCTTTTCATTTTTTCATTGAAAACAGATGATTCAAGAGCCATCTGGTAAAACTGCTGCATAAATATCACTGCATCTATCTAGGTTTTACGTATAGAAAAATGAGGAAGAGTAATGTATCTTGGCAAAACACAGAAAAGTTTCATCACAGGGCTAAAACTCAATCCTACAGATACTGGTAGGAAGTGATCCACTGACTTCAGTGTGAGATGGACTGGGCCCACCTTAATGATATAGATTATTTCCTATGCAGTACCACATGAAATATAAGGAAATTCGCACATCATCAACCACAATCAAAAGTGCAGTGGCAACTCAAACACTTAGCCTGAAATGATTATTTAAGAGTACACGATCTGAAGTTAACTGGCTGTAATCCATACTCCAGAATACAGATAATCATCAAACTATTTATTCTAACTCTGGCTTTAACTTTTCTCTCAGTTTCTATTGTTTTAATATATAAATGTATGTAGACTTTTCAAGATTTTTCAAGTAATAATAATTCACATATCACCACCTCACACTGCACCATAACCTCCTTTCAATAATTGCTTTGTATGTTCTAAATTAATTAATTATGAAGATGGAAAACACAGTTATTATTCCATTCTTGTAATAGCTTGAGGCCAGGGATAAAATAAATAAATAAACAAAATCACATATGTGAATACCAAGTACACATACAATTGTTTTCCGTTAAATACACACTGGTTTCAAAAGTACCTTTGTGTTGTCAGATTAAAAAAAAATGTCCTGGTCCTTGTTTTGTTTCCCTGCTCATCATATCTCTGTCCATGCTTCTGCTCATGCTGCCTGCACCCACAGCATCCAAAGGCTGCCTCAATTCCTTGCCACATCTTTTGGGGAGACTGATTAGCTCACTAACAGAGCAGAAATCTATCTTTTTCCCCAGCTAGTTTTCTACCAGATCAGTGAGGTGAATCAGTTGCGACACAGAGACATCCAGTAAGTGCTGGGACTAGCACAGGACAAGTGCTGGGAACACATAACATGGGAAAGCAGAGAAAAGCAAATGGGTTACATGTTACATTAGTTATCTCCTCCTCTGTATCATCTTTTGAAACCAAAGCCTCACTCAGAGAAAACTTCCTGACAAGAAAATATTACCTAGTACATGTACAAATACCAAGCCATATATTACCATCCTAGGAAACAAAAATTTTCAAGCAAACTGTTGGCATGATTATATATATATTGTCTTAATATCCACAATCTAGCAAGACAATATTATTACAAACCATAAAGTTGCAAGCACCTAAAAGTTTAGTAGGACTGCTACGCACAGAAGAGCCAGAAAAAACAATAATGTACATCAGAGTGTCACTTTTTCGTGTCCAAAATCCCTTTGGCTTCTGGCTCTCCAGAAGACCAAGACTAAATCATTGATTCAAGCACTGTGAACATAATGTCACTGAAATAAAATTTTCCATTTAAACTGATTTACATTTATTTATTATTTTTAATTTATTTACTCTATTTTTTTTAGCAATAGAAAATGTGAAACAGTTGCATAAAAATGCAAATTCACCATGATATTTTCACAAGTGTAACTCCTTAGATTAATGCAGCAGTGTAATTAATAGACCTACTCATGTTTTCTCCTACCAGTTTGGTTCCAAACTCAATCTCCTGGCAGCTTTCCTTCAATTTTGCTAAAATTTAATTTAATATTGTCCATTTTATTTTAATTCCATTTGTAACCTCTGCATCACAATTAATTGTGATTCCATTTTTCTTATACATAGAATATTATATATGACAGATATAAATGCTGTCTTTCATGAACAGAAGCACTGCTCTGTAAAGTAGATACATTTCTTCATGGCACACAGCAAATATCTTCCTCTGTGATTATACAATACATAAATGCACTTATACAGTAGACTAGCACAACTGTGCACCTGGCAAAAGATGTGGTTTACACATAACCATTACTGTCCAGACATCCTCAGTCAGTTTTAAAGAGTCTCTGGGTTCTCAGTGGAGCTGAGATTATGCCTGTGGACCAGAAGAAAGGATGTCACACAGATATGCAAACTGACTCAGCCACATCACTTAGGGTATGACTACACCAGGGAGTGTGCAGACAGCTAGGACCTCCTCCAGCTACACTTCATACAAGCCAGAAGCAACTGTTGTGTTTTGAAGGCACAGACCATCATTAATATCATGCTGGTATGTTAATATATTATGTCCCCTGGTATATCCTGCTAAGCTGCCTTTGACTAGGCTCTAATAGCTCCTGCACCTGAGTTAAGCTTGGACACATACTTAGCACTTGACAATACTGTGCCCACTCAAGCCTTTATTTTCAGGCAATCCTCTATGTTTTCCAATACAATTCCCTCAAAAACAAACAAAACACAACACACAAAAAACCCACAAACCAAACAAAAAACCATACACCTCTAATCCAAAATTCTCTTTGTCTTTTGAAACTACATTCAACATTGTTACCAAATAAATTTTGCACCATAATCCTAAAGATTTGCAATGACGCAAAGAAAAAGCCACTTTTGACCAGGCTTTGGCATCTTGGTGAGCTTCAGAAATTGTTATGTTGTATTTTTTGTAGAAATTCCTTCCTGGACTCATTTCACTGCTCACCACCAGAGCTCCTCATTACTTGAACTGTACTCCCCCGTCATGTCATCTCTTGCTAGAAACACACCCACCTTGCTGCACAACCTTTTCTGATATTTTTGTTTTAGCTCTGGAAAAATAGAAGCTTTAACAAGATATATTGCACTGACAAAATAAAAATCCCCAAGGACCCAAAAGGCTGGTGTGTTGAAGAGATACATGGCACTGAATGCTGAGATGGGCAGCCCCAGGGACTGGGAAAGGGCAAGGAAATTCTCTCCCCATCAGGGTTTTATGGGATGAGTTACCACAGCATTTCTTTCGGTGGTTTTATGCAAAACTCTAAATGACCTGTTCCAGAGAGGGACAACTTCTGACCTTAGCCTTTGCTTGCATCAGTTTATACTCATTTAACATTTCCAGGGTCATCTTTGCTTAAGCAAAGGTTGCAGACCAAGTTGTTTGTTGGTTGTTTTTTTGTTGTTTCATTTTTTTAATGAATATAATGTGAAAAATTCTCTTTTCATTTCTAGCCACAAGTGAGCACCAGACCCAGTCTAGACGCACTTGAGACCAAGAACCAGTCTAGCTACAGCTGGGACCAGACATTGCAGAGACTCATTCTTACACTACTTTCAAACTGAAATAAGGACTGAGTATCTAAACACAAGCATTACTCAGCTCAGGATTTGCAGGTTTTCTCGCTGGGGAGAAATTCCATTTGCTTGAACAGGGACCCCAAGCAGCAGTGTACCAGTAAGCATGTCACTATCAGTTGTCCATGCCTTATAATATATGGGGGGGAGGGTAACAGATGAATACATAAACAAAAGCATAGGCTGCAGAAAGAATATAGGAAGACCACATTCAGGAAATGTTTTCCTTAAGACCAAATCCCACTATATTCCAAATCTTTACATATTTTTCTTTTAAAATAAATTATACATATGCAATTATTTTCACACTGATGAAGTCACCACTTAGCCCAACACCTCACAGCTCCCTCACAAAAGAAGGCAGCTGGAGAAGCCTTCATTCTTAGGCATTCTTAGGCAGTGTCCTGGCTTCTGAAAGGCTACTGAAGGAGCAAGTTCCTGAGTCTGATGACCTCCTTGTGGTAAAGGTCCTCTAAAAGAAAACTCCAGCAATACCGGTATCTGAAAACATTTAAACATTTCACAACTTATAAAATACCTGAGCAAGTCAAAGTGCCACCAAGATTCATGATCCTGGACAGCTTGGTGTCTGAGGCTGAGGGTCCATACTGGAGCCCCAGCCCACAGCCCTGTATTGCTGAGCTTCCTACCCTCTCTCAGAGAGCAGGCAGTTTTCCTCTTGGTGGCTCAGGTGGGCATATGCAGGACATGGAGAACACCACAGACAGGAAATGAACAGTCACTGGAAATAGAGAGGGAATGCCAAGCAGATACCTGAGCATGCCCTCAGACTTCTCCAGACAGAAAACGGGTTTTCCATACCTCAACATCTGTTACTGTTGAGCTGGGGGACTACAATGTCTTTATAACTGTTCCTCTACAGAGTGCAGTTTTACTTGGTAAAACAATGGAGATAAAGAAAATTAAAGCTGAAACTATCCAAGACTTCCAGGGGTGGTGGTGGACTTCCTGCCCTTTGGAAGAATTATTCTATCTTTCAGTTTACCAATGCTTTCATATTGCATTTCTACCACAAAAGCTTCAGATTCACCCTAGTCCCTGAATATCTGCAGGTGTGTCTATCCATCTGTCTCCTTCCTTCTATTTCAAGCATGAGATTTGTCACAAATGTTTTGATGTCACACACCCATTGTGGCCTTATGGAGTCATGGCGGAATCTGAAAAATGACAGCTGTGAGATCAGGGTTAAATACAATTTCCTCTCTCTTCACCTGTTTTCCACTATCTGTTTGCATGGTGCTCAGGTTATTAATGGAACTGACATCCCTGCACAACTGAGTGAGCAGTAGCAGCAGCTAGATAACAAGGGAGAAGCTGACAGCAGCAATCTAACCCCAGAGATAAGAGATAAGCAAACATGCCATGGCTATTAGTTTCAACTCTGGCCAATGGAGAACATCTCCTGTTTTTACTGAACAGGAAAGCCCAGAACACCTGAGAAGGTTAAATTAAATTCTGGATGTGAGAGAGACTATTCTTGGAGTTCAAACATTAAAGTTTGTGATGAGAAATAAACATGTGAGTTTAATAAAATTAAAAAAAAAAAAAAAAGGAAAAATGTGTTCTTAATCTGTTGGAAAGTGAAGACCTATTTTTATTCAGAGGAAAGTAGTGAACACTTCTACACTAGAAGGAAAGTACCTTGTATTCTCTGTATCTTCCAGATAAAAAAGTGTTACTCTAAACATTGACATTTTCCAAACAGCTGTCTCAGGGATGGTGCAGGACTGGTAGCCTCAGTGTTTTGACCAAATTACAGCCTAAGTAGAGCAACCTTTTCAAATCCTCTACACCATTTTTGAGCTGCACAGCATCTACTTCACCTCCTGTTTCCTACTGAATTGTCCCCTTCTCTTCAGATGTCTGTGGACATGGTAGGAGAAAAATGAGTTACACCACAAAGATAATCTCCTGGTGATATACTTAGTGCCCATATAAACTATAGACAGTTAGGAAAAATTAAAATGTGATTTCGTTTTCTATACTCTAATCCATGTTTCAACCCTTGAAACAAAGATATAAATCTTACAAACTTAAAAGAACCTATAAGAGGTGTCTCAGGATCTTTGGTTTTGAAACTCCATCCTCCTCTTTTACCAAGTGTTGTTCTGTCAGTCTTGTGCTGGCCTTCATTGCAGAAAAAGCCCACTTGAGATATGGGAGGCACCAAGACTCAGAGATGGTTCCTCTTTCATATTTTTGTATTATTTTACATAGGATGGGTCCACAGACCTCAGAAGGCACAAAACATGTTTTTTCTTTTTGCAGAGCATCTGGTGATCACTCTCAAGATTGAATGAGTTGTCATCTATGGGCAAAACTAGCATGGTACTAAACAAGATTATTTAAACTCCTCAAGCTGTGGTGTCTGTCCCTTTTGTCCAGGTATGCCTCAGATCTTAATGAAGAGTTGCTGTTCAGAACCATACCTCGTGCATGCCGTGGAGAGTCTGTGTGAACAAACGCAGGAGGCTCCATACTCCTGGATGAATTGCTGTGCCAGCATTATTATGGAAGCAAGAGAAGGCACAAGAAAAGAACAGGCAATGATGGCTGTCTGGTTTTTCCAATACAAGAAAGTATCAGGAGAAAGTGACGTTCTTCAGATAAGTAAAAGGAGATGCTTTCTTGCACAAAGCACAAGGCAGTGGAACTCATTGTCTTGGGAAGTTGCAGATGATGAAAATTGTTGTGAGTTCAGAAAGTCATTAGACAAACTCATAGCAGAAAAATATGAATAAATGCAGAGACACTACTTCTGGCTCAGGAAACAACAGTGCTGCAGATTCTCAGAGGCCAGGAGAGAACAGCAGAATTATTTCCCTTTGTGCTTGCCCTGTCCTTATGTTCATCTGCTACTGTTTGGCCACTGCCCAGACCTCTGGTCTGAGCAGTATGTCTGTCATGTTTGTAGTGAAATCATCCTAATGTGAAGAGAGAGACATTGGAGAACTTGGAAAGATGGCAGGGGCTCAGCTAATTGACTGGAGGGCTACCTACATCCACTAAATGCCATCTGAGAAGGGAATGGCTTCAGTGGGATAACCCATGGACATCTACCTTATTTAAAATATCTATACTTTGTTAAATCGGGGCTTGTACAGATGGCTTTTAATTTCCTAAGGGCTATTGGCCTAAATTACACTGTGTGATCTAGGTAGGTTTGCTGTAGTTGTCTCTAGCAGCAGAGCAAGCTAAACAAAAGTAGCTAACACTGCCTGAGAGAGACACCTATAGCTAGGGACTGTCCTTATGCATTCCATGCGGTGCTCTTGCCTCCATCTTCAGACTGAGATGTGAAGAAAACAAATGTTGTGTATATGACTTCCTTAGGAATAAAGCCAAGCAGCAGGAGAGCTCAGTAGGCAAAAAATAATTGCACAGTGACCTTGGGATTTGTGCCTCATGACCTAAAGAGGTTAATAATGTTACAGAAAAATCTTATTAGAGGATAACCAAGCTTTTTTTGGCTTATCATCCATGCTTTAAAAATGGTATTGCAAAGCAAAAAAAAACCAAAACAAAACAAAAAAAAACCCCCCATGTCCTACAATACAGAGTATTTGCAAACTTTCAGAAAACAAGCTTTTGTGTGAGTCTTATTTTCAAGCCTCCAGTTAAATCCAAGAACAAAGGGCATTTCAGGAAGGACAGACAGCAATTAATAAAATAAGGCTCCTGCCCAGGAAAGGGAATAATTTTACATCTTAGTGATGATCTTTCACTGAATTATCATTTGAAAGCAGCAGCAATAAATTATAATTTTAAAGAGGAGAGCCCTGATCACACAAGTCATGTCAATGGAGTTTCATCTCCCTTTTCCCTGGGGGCCACCATTACAAAACACAGCTTTCAATAGCATTTGGCTGATGATGCTGGCTACAATCCCTACCTTCATTGTAAGGGCAACAAAAGGCTCTCATGTGTCTGCCTCCCTCTCATCTGCTATCCTTCTCAGAGGCTGCAAAGTGGCCCAGAGCTCACTGGGTGCCTGGGCAGACAACGAGGGATCTTTCTGCACCGTTTCTGTAACTCACAGACCACATCCTTGAAGACTTGCCAGACGCACCCTTGGAGCTGCACTCATTTGAATGTTGTCTCCATTCTTCAAATGAGGGCAAAATGTAATGACCCTTACAAAAGAGAGAGGCTAAAAGGGTAAGAAGAGGAATCTGTTGCTGTTTTGTTGTTTGCATTTGTTTAGTTTTTTTCTTAATTAGAAATCTCCATTTAATATTCGGGAGGCATAGTTAACAGACATAGTTTAAGCAAATTTCAGATGATAGTCAAATACAGAGCAATAAAGCAAGGCTTGTATAGAGCAGAGGAGGAAGGACAGGGCAGAAAACAGCATCACAGCACAGAGCCGAATGCTTCTCTGACTCAGAGCTCCTTTGGAAGCAACATGAGCTCCATCCAGAGAGCTAGGTGAGAACTACACGTGAAGACAGACCGAGTCACCTATCCCTGTTAAAAACTTTCTCTGCAAGATTGGCTTTCATATGGTCTGGTTTAAATCCATGTTTCAATAACAGAAGGAGAGGAATGGAGGGATGATAGAAGGAAATTATGTTATCTCATTATATCGTTTTGTTATAGAGGGAAAGTCAAACCATAACTCCAAAGTATACAAGGGCTAAAAGGTGATTACCAGAAATAAAGGCTGCAAGACAATTGATTCCTGTGTTACATGGACTAGTTGATTTGATCTCTTTAATATGGTTTGGGCTCCTCAGATTAGCAGTGTCCCTCTGAGTAACTTAAAACAACAGAACAGACACAAAGAGAGTCACAGATGGAGAAGCATTTCAGTGATTAGATGGAGCTGACAGGCTGCCTAAAGCAAAATTCAAGCATCGATTGTACCAGAGGGCCTTTTGTAAGTCCTTCAGAGGTCGATGGTCCCTCTGATTGCAAAGCATCAGGCTGACAGCAAGGTATACAAGTTTGGTCTCAGCCAAGTGCACAAGAAAGGTGGGCATCATCCAGAAAGCAGGCAGCAGAAAACACACAAAAGAGTGAGTATCTAAATCACAGTGAGGATTTGCAGTTAATTATCTTTAAAGCCTGACAAGTCATTTGCATTACAGTGTTATCATCTAAAGATACAATCACAGTAAGGAATAGAAGAATAGTCTAAGATGAGATGTTTTTCTGGGAAGGCTCTCCATACTCATAGTCCAGACACCCAGATGCCACACTGACCTTATTCTTCAAAAAATGAGTGAAAATTTTGTTAATTACCAAAATATGCCTGAAGTTAGAGAAAAAGCTAACAACAAATTAAGTGGATCACATGGAGCAGGACAAGTAATTAAAATCCACCAGGTTTCTACAGTTCTTTTCTTTTTAGAACATTCAAAGAGTGCAGTGAGATTAAAAATACAGAGGAAGAACAAAATACATGAATCAGTTATTTCCATGCAGCACACACTTCTGTAATAGAACTTCAGGCAGGAGCTTTACTCTGTATTGCTATAAGGGTCAATGTGACAGCTACTTATGAAAACATAAAAGACCAAGACATACTTAATGGACAACAAGAATAGAACAGAATATAGACTATCAGCTGGAAGGGACCTACAATGATCATCCAGTCCAACTTCCTGACCACTTCAGGGCTGACCAAAAGCTAAAGCATGTTATTAAGGGCTTTGTCCAAATGCCTCTTACTGACAGGCTTGAGACATTGACTATCTCTCTAGGAAGCCTATTCTAGTGTCTGACCACCCTCTTAGTAAGAAATGTTTCCTAATGTCAAGTCTGAACCTCCACTGGTGGAGAACCTTCCCATCCTTCTTAAATGGTGGGGCCCAGAGCTGCACACAGCAAAGTGAGGTTGAACCAATGCTGAATAGAGTGGGCTAATCGCCTCTTTTGACCTGGTGGTTACTCTGTTTAATGCACACCAGGATGCACTTTGCCCTCTTGGCTGTCAGGGAATGTTCCTGACTTATACTGAGCCTGCTGTCAACCAGCACCCTCAGATCCCTTTCTGCAGGGCTGCTTTCCAGCCACTCCTCTCCCTGTTTACACTTGTGCCTGGCATTACTCCATCCTATGTGCAGAACCCATTATTTTGACTTTGAAATTTTATCTGATTAATCATAGCCCAATGCTCCAACCTATCTAGATCCTTCTGAAAGGCCTCTTGTCCCTTAAGACAGTCAGCAGCACCTCTCAGTTTAGTATCATCAGCAAACTTGCTAATGCTACATTCAACTCCTGCATCCAGATCATTGAGAGAAATATAGAACAGAACTGGCCCTGATAAACACTGCTGGTGACTGGCCACCAGCCAGATGTAGTCCTATTCAATACAACCCTTTGAGCCCCACCATTCAGCCAGTTATTCACGCAGTGCACCTTAAACCCACTCATCTCACAGTTAGACAAGCTGTCCAAAGTGATGTTGCGATGGGCAGTACCAAAGGCCTTACTAAAATCCTGTAAAACTATATCCACTGCCTTTCCTTCATCCACTAGGCAGGTGACCTTATCACAAAAGGATATCAGATTAATAATGAAGCAGGTACCATCTTTTGTTCTGGAAATAGAAACAAGTAGAAGATGTTCACAAACTGAAATTTATTTTCAAGTAGAATATCCTATTCCATGGAGGATTTTTTTTTTTTTTAGTCCCATAAAGAACTAAACCAGTTGGTTTATGTTATTTGGCTCAGCTCAGAAATAACTGGCTAAAATACTACTTTGCCTATACAGAAGATCAAAACAGGGTCTTCTTTCTGGCCTTTGTCTGAAAGAAGGCACTTTCAGCATCCCACTAGTGCCTGTTTGATAGTGGTCCAAAATGAAAAGTAAACCTGAGAAGACCCCTAGGGTGATACAACCTGCTCTTCAATTCAAGAATAAACTAAGCTCCTTCCTTAATTGGCACTTTACATGCCAATCCATGGCACTTGCACTATCCTCACAGATGCAGGTGATCATTAGTGATGAAAAAATGTCACTTTTACAGATCTATATTATAAAGTAATATTGCTGGGTTGTTTTTTTAAACAGCCAAGCAATCATCACTCCAAAATTCCTGTTGTCTGTGCTCCTTTATTAAAGTGTAAGTATTAAAAAGGTGTCAGCACATTGTGCTGGGTTAACTGGAACACAGTAATGGATTTTGAAGGTTCTGTTGTATTATAAGTCTTAGATTTCCAGGGTGAATTATCTGACCATACATGGAGTGAATCTTATTCTCGAGTTAAAAACATACCTATCCATATATCCCAGGAAAAATCCAGTATTTATCATTAGCAATAAATAGTATTCACACACAAAACTCCATGTCTGGAAATCTACCAAAATGTGTCTCTGCTTTTCCTTCTTGCCAAGTAGCCATTTCTGTGAATCTGAACTTAAACTTAGTTGTGAATCACACCGCATAATTATTGCTGCAATTTCTGAGTCATTACACTTGTGTCTTACAAGCTTGACCTTTTTCCTATGTCAGTAAACTATAAATTGTTGTTCAAGTCAGTGAGAATGGATTTAAATCATTTGCTATTTCTAGTACTATGGCATGCAGTATTATTTTTGTGGCATTGCTTGAATTTAGTATGTTATGCATTGTTTGGCCCAGACACACACCATTAACTTCAGAAACTTAAATGAGATGCCTCAGTTGGGACCAAAGTGCCATAAGCTTCCAGATGTGTCAACAGAGGGAAACAGACATCTCTACCTACACAAGTTCTGTCCTAGCTTCTGAACAAAACTGTCCCTAAACTGGGAAAGAGGGCGCTTTTTAGGGACTTTATTAGCTTGCAGCAATGCTTAAATTGTTTCTCTGATGAAAGGCAGGTAGCAAATTTTGAGAAAAATAGTTAAGCAGATTTTTTGCTAGAAAAATCAACATTAGACTTGCCTATGCCTGTATAGGCATAGGGAAATATCTCTATCAAGGAAATAATTAGAAAATCTTCCTGCACTTATTTTGCACCAGATTTGTCAAATATCTAAATTACAGATCATTATATCTCTAATGGTATTTCTAGTAAAAAACCCAATCATAATAAGCCAGAAGTAATAACTGTAGTCCATTTACCATCAGGTTAGCAGGTAATAAATGGCATCTCACTGTTGTTCTCTTGCTATAGAGTTTATTGGTGCATTTATGCAGCTCTGTTTTATTTCCACATCTATGAAGAGCACTGCTGTATAAAATGTAAATAGGCTGTACATGGGATTTTAAAACTTTCCAATAATAAAATGTCTCAATAGCCTTTTCATCATAATTACCAAAAAAACTCTGAAGTGCGTATTTGTTTTTAAATCAAAACACTGCTATTTTTATTCAACATCAGTAAGCAGGTCAGCTGCACTTTCATGTCAGTTTATTCAAAGAGGGTATTTACTAATTCACAGATATTCCATTGCCTCAGCAAATAAGGAGACAGCTCTACACATTGCCCTCCACTTTTCTTTGTATGTGTGTCTTCCAACTGGTGTTCTAGGGACAGACCTCTGCATTTGGACAAGTTCTTAGTCCACATATCACATGCTATAAACATGGGGAAATAGAGTGAAAAAGGAGTTTTGAATACTTCCTCCTGCCTTCACCTTTACTTCCTGCATTTTATTGTCACTCCATCCAAAAGTAGTCAGGACCAGTAATGCCATCCTTAATCACAACACTACATAACTGGCACTATTCTATCAGGAGACGGATGTTCATTGCACTCCTGGAAGATGGCTTTCAAATAAGGCCTCCCACCATGACACTGGAGAAGGCATGAGACGTGGACTATTCTCATAACCCCTCCTAGGCTGGATCCTCCATCTTCACACCAAACACCCCCAGCTGTTGCAGATGTTTTAGACATCATTCTCTGTTTCTAGGTGTGACCCTGACATCCCAATCAAGACGAAGACCTTCTCAAGGAAAGCCACTGTATAGCCAAATATGAAATAAGCTCACAGTCTACATTGGTCAGAGACAGATGGAGAAAAATGGAGACAAGAAAGGAAGAACAGGGTAAGAAAAAATAACCTCAGCACAGAAGCAGGAGCTCAGATGGCTCAGCTTCTAACAAAACAAATGTGGCACATGTTCCTTCATAAACAAAATGATGGGTAGCTGGAACTGCAAGTATAGTCCATGATACTCTGTTTTCATTGAAGTCAAATCTTCACCATTACAGAATTTTATCCATTCAACATCTATTTTTGTTACCTTCTCATAAGCTTTTCTTTTGGTTTCAGAGTCCATCCAGTCATTTTCCTTTTCCAACATGTCAATAAAAGCCCAGCGAATTCCTTCAGTTAATTCCTCCATCTGCAAAATATTTAGCAAACCCCTCCCCAGTAAAATATGTTGTGTGTGAATCATTACAAAGAAATGTTTGGTGATGGATTGATTAGACCACAAATGATTCCAAATCAGACAGTATCTGCTTTTCTTTCAGAAATACTAATTTCTTCTTTCTCCAGTTTTCAGATATTTCTTCTGAAAATAACTTTCTTTTAATTTTATTTTTGTGTACCACACAACCTGTTCATTGATGATTGTTTTACATCACAAAATCTGTCTTGAAATCATAAAAAATACTGGGAGGTTTACAGTGATTTGGAGAGACTTCTGTCACTTTGGTTCTAGATAACTATAGCCTATGCAGAATGATCCAGCTGCATGATGTTTGCACAAATAAAGCCTTTTGCTGTGGAGAAAGCATCTGTAGCCTTGTTTGGTTTATGTCAGACTGAGACAAGCCTTTGTACTGCCAAAGGACTGGATTTGGTCTGACAGTATCATGATCCAAATATAAAGTAGTATCCAAATATTTAGTCTGTATTTAGCTGTATTTGTGAAGTACTTCTACCCTCTACTTGTTGCAGGGACAGAGACCATGGCTTAGAACATTGAGCAGCCTTAACAGCTTCTGTGGTCTTGAAGCACCAGTGACAGCTTGCATCTGTACAAAGCTAGGAAAACCCACAGCCTTTTAGCTTGGCTGCTTCTTCAGACACCTATTCAAAACCATGAGTATATCACAAGCAAGGAAAAAAAAAAAAAAGGAGTGTTTCAGGTGTATCCACACTATGAAAACCCTGAAATGACAATAAACAAGAAATCTAATGGCTAAGAGAAGCATCAAATCAGTCTCAAGAGCAGAAATGCCCTCATGCCAATGCATCCAACTGTCAGCACAGACCAGAAAGGTGAAACAGCTGATGGTATACATTTTATATCAATAGATAAACCTCATGACAGATAGCTACTGAGAATACTGTGAGAGTGAGTCAATTCAAGGGATCCAGCCATTGCCTGAGTCCTTTAGCAAAGACCAAGCCAGAGGTGAGATAGCACAAGACATGACAAATAATCATTACATGAAGATTAATTGGATCTTTGTGCTATCAATTATGTTACATTTTAAAATAATGAAAATGTCATGTACCAGAGATTTATATAATTTTATTCTGCAGATCTAGTATCTCTGAAATGTCATTAAAAGTAGGTACTAAACCCTGGAAAGTAATGTTAAATTGTCATTTATGTGTCAGATGTATATTTTAATCTGAAACTGTTCTTTTTTTTTGGGAGACTGAGACAAAACATAGCAAATCTCCTCTGATTATTCATTTTTTCCTACCCTTTTCAAAAAAACATTTTCTTATTTTTAGAGATGACATGGGGTAACTGGAACAGGTCTAGCATTACATATGACTAAATGGTCAATATTCACAGCAAACTGCATCCCAGGGAATAGGGTAACTTAAAGATATTGATGACAGAGCACTGACTCAATTAACTTAGTGCACTAATGAGGTGAACTCCCTGTATTTGGAGGTTACAAGTTCAAACTGAAGCTCTGCAGCTGGGCCCTGGTGTATACTTAGGCTTTACGCACCAGCTGTAGCTGCAGGGGACAGGGGGAGAAACCTATTCCTGCTATCAAAGTTATTACTGAAACTGCTCAGGCATAGCTGTAAGAAACATTGCAGGCATTCTGGGTTAGAAACAGTGCTATATTTAGACACAAATAATGTCTTTCTTGATACAAGGAGAAAAGTATCTAAGGTATGAAACATTAGAAACGAAACATGAGGGAAAAAGAATTAACTCAGGATTTTCTTATCATAGACAGATATATGCCACGATCCAGGGGAAAAAAAAATAAAATCTGTACAAATAGAATGATTTTCTGATTTTCTCAATAAGTGCTTTCGTACTGCTTAAGAAAGAGAATAGAGCTGAAAATCAGTGAAATGAAAATGGTAACACCAGAAGTTTTTAACTTGAAAAGTACACTTCCAAATGCACTGCAACGAATTTCTCCTGTATCTAATTTTATCTCCATGGGCAGTTCACTATAAGTCTGAATCTTACGACTTACACTATACATTTTATATGCATTTCTCACTATGGATGCCACTGTGAATTCAGACTTTATAATCTTTCAAAGATTTGGTCTGAAAGGAATTCACATGCTAAGAAACATTTTAATTGGATCATGTCTCAAAAAAAACCCCAAAACATTTCCTATCAGCTTCTCATAATTTTCCCTTACATATATGAATATTAAAAAATGTCCATTTATTATAGTCCTTATCTTCCCATTTGTGCTGCACAGAAGCCATTACTGTGTATCCCTCGAATAGTTTTGCCACTAAACTGTCAAAATAGCACATTACAAACTCAATCAAAAGGCAGGGAACTGAAAAGCTGGATCTCAGAGAGGAAACTCCAGCTGAAGGCAAGTAGCAAAATAAATGCAGAACCTGAGAGGGAAACACGTCTCAGAGATTTGAACAATCCAAATCAGAGTGTTGGTCTGTCTAAAATGGAATCGTTCCATGAGAAAACAGTTAAACTAGATAAAGTGAAACAGATAAATTCAGGCTATCACAGAGCTTTTGCTCCCAGAGTAGGATGTTATTTCACTTTTCCTTAACAGATGTGCCTCTCCTGCACTGAAAGCTAAGTTCAATGACTAAATTAGATAATTTAAAACCTATCACTGTTGGAAAATCAATGGCTGGAAAAGCAGATATTGGAAAAGCCTATTAAAGAAAACCCAGAACTGAAAATAAGCCATAAATAATAAGTCATAAAATATTGTGAAGGGTAATTAATCATTTGACTAAGTTATTAAGTGATAATGTAGCTATCTTCAAAGCTTTAAAATGAGGATGAACATCCAGCTAAAAGCTATTCTGTGGACTTAGCAGCATAGAAGAATACTTTCCCTTACTGTTGAGTAAATTGAATTCAAATTGCAAATAGAAACTCTCACTGTTGTGGCTCTAAGCTTCTTTAACTTTGAGCCAGACACCAGTTATGTTCTTATGGCTTAGACTGCAGGTGTAGTAAAAAGGTCACCCTGAAGACCAAGCTTTTAGCTAGTTAGTAAAAACTTTGCTAGTTAGTAAAAACAGCAACTATACTAAACCATTTCTCAATACCCCTCACGTTGTTCAAGCACAGCCTGGCTACACAAATTAATGGTGGTCAGCCTGGTTGTGATCTTGCTATGCATTTGTCTGTAGAGCTGCATATAGAAGGAATGGACAGTGCCCAGATGGATAGAAAGGTGACATTTCTTCCAATATGTTCCATTTTTGGCTTGTCTTCTTTTTTTTTTTTTTTTTTTTTTTTTTTTTTTTTTT
>JANIJG010021024.1:0-20346 GCA_024611175.1 Megaceryle torquata
CTGTGTTGTGGTTTGGGTGAGAACAGAGCTGGTTCTGTTCAGTGATTTTACTTTTCAGCTCAGTTCTTCTAACTCACGGCACTGTCTGAAGTTAGCAGCCTGTCTTCACAGGCAGTGTCTGCTGCTGGCAGGATACCACCCCACGTTTAGAGTTACAACCAAGAATTGGTGTGCAGACCAAGGCCACTGCTGGGTCTTGTGCACCACATTGAGGGGTGCAGGAAAGTGAAAGGCTACACCTGCAGGGAGGAGCAGACAGGGCAGGCGACCCCGAACTGACCAACAAGGGATTTCAGCCCATATACGTCATATTTGGTACAAAGCTGAGGGGTCTGGAGGGTTTATTGCTCTCTCTGGGAGCTACCGGGTTCCTCTCCCCTCTTGGACTGCTTTGACAGCTTTGCTTGGCTTGGCTCAGGTCCTCTTTCAGTTACTTCCTTGGAGAATCCAAGGAAGACTCTGTCCATTCTGCCTTCAATCCCAATTGTTGTGTTGCTGAATCCAGTACCAGCTCCTGAACACAGCTCCCATCTGCTGCGGGGCCCAGTCTGGGACTCCCCCAGTGTCTGCTCCACAGCATCACTGGTGATGGTGATGTAATTACCATCGAGGGGTTGGGTTCGATACTGGTTTTGTATAGATTTGTACATACTCTATTTTTATTATTATTATTTTCATTTTCATTCAAGCTGTTCTAGTTTCCTTTTCTAATCACTAAGTCTCTCTCCATTACTCCTTTTCTCTTCCTCTTTGGGGAGGGAGGGGGGTTAACAGAGGGCATCTGTTATAGGTCTAAGGGGCTGCCCTGACCCTAAACTGTGACATTCTGCTTCAAAATTTTAACTGATTTTATGCCAATAAGAAGCAAATTTACAAATTTAATTTTGCTTCAAATAAAAAAGGTATATATTAATCTATTTTTGTGTCAAGTCAGACTGAAGAAAATTTGTAATTAATTTGGAAAATTTATTAAGCTTTTGTACACTTCCTGTGAATCAGACAAAGTCAGAAAAGTCTTACACTGTTTTGGGCCCGTTTCAATACATTGTATAAATTCAGCAACAAGGTTCACATTTACTCATCACTTTCCCCTTGGCCATAGAGGAAAAAAATTAAACAGGCATCTAAAATTTAACAGATTCCAGCAGGGATAGTTGAGATTGCAGTCTTGAAAAATGTCAAGCAATAGATGCTTTCCATGCTTTCCATGTTCAGTGTTGGACATTCACTTCCTAACTAATAGCACGGTAAAAAGAAATGGATGGAGGAGACTGACATAACTTTAGCACAGAAAATCTAAAACACTGGACCCGGGACCATTACAAGACAGTAGGAATGTGCTGATTAAAGACAAGAGCAATCAGTCCTAGCAGTCTGTGGTTCAGATCCACATATCACTTGTGGAGTTGTTCATAAAACTGATTTATTCAGCAGCTCAGGTAAAAACCTGGATATTGATATTTATGAAAAATTAGCAACTGCCTGGATGGGGTCTCCTTTGAAAACAGGGCAAAAACCTTGACACAAGCAGCCTATGTCAAACAGTAGTATCTTGTTACTTTGAGAAGCAGCTCTGTCCTTTGGTTCTTCTGTTTCCTAGGAGAGGGCATAATTTGCAGAGTAGCTAGCAAAAGCATGGAGACAGATGACATAATGTAGTTGGATCCTAATTCGGGGGGTAGGAGAGCTGATGTGGGAGTCGAGCAATTGGACAGACTGATGATATGGTGTGGCACATCCACGTTGTTACCGCCAGTGTCAGCTGCTGGATCTAAGTAAACTAAGTACATGGATCCTTACCTTAAATATTTACTAACAATAAAGTCCTACTCATTCATCTTTAATGAAATGCTGCTCATTACAAATCTTGGCCCAGTTCTCATCGGTGGCAGACAGCATGCTTCATCCAGAGCCAATATGCTTGCCCAGTCCTGGTATAATTGGGATATATGCAGCAGCTGTCAAAATTATCAGGAGCAAGTGCAGCTTGTTGGCTGGTGCACTCTGCAGCCCCATCTTGTCCAATGTGCTTTTGGCCCAACAGGTTCCTTGCTGAAAGAACTAAATCCCGTATTAAAATAGGGACCTCAAAGTACATGTAGAGCATGCTAGGTCACATACTGGTAACTGGCCAAGGCTACTGTTTCAGCCTGCCCTTCAGAGGCCCTGTAAAAGACAGTGTGCATTGAAGCCTTTACATACATACAACACGAGGCATCCGTCTCCCATCCTGAGTCCCACAGAGCAATCCAGGAGCTACAGCACAGGTAGCCATGCTGATTAGCTCTGCCTGGCACACAGAATCACAGAAGAGGAAAGAGAGGACAGCAGTGCAAGTGCAAGAGGGATGGATATTCCTGCAGTGGTGGATCCTGGTAACAAAACTGTGTTTTGAGGAGTGTCTCTATTAGGAGCTCAGAACGTTACCTAGAAATAAGACACCCCAAGACTGCCAGATGTATCATTTTGAACTGGCAGACCTGCCCTTTGTGAAGATACTACCTCTGCCATCACAGAGATGCTGAACCCATAGCTTTTGCATGCACTTCTACAGACTAAGTTACCCTGCCTCATCCCTTTGATTTATCTTCAAAGTATTTGAGGCTCTCTTGCACCTCAGGCAGGCTCCTCTCAACTCGCTTCTCAGTTCTTTGCAAAAAATCATGAGAATGGAAAAGAGAGGGTGGACTGGAAAGGTGTTTAATCTGGAACTGTTTTTCACCTCTAACATGGCAAGGATTACTCAGCTGTCATGTCTTCTTTCTGCAGACTCCTGACTGGCCTTTAAAGCCAGGTTAAGTCCAAGCAGTTCCTGAAAGATCCCTTGGTGAAGAAGGCACCATAGAAAGATCTGGCCACAAGTCTGTAATATTATAAATTTCTTTCATGCCAAACTACACCATCATTTCTAAGTGCTCAAATTCTTTATCCATTATTTACATGTGTGAGTGAGCAATTCAAGGACAGAATATATTTTCCCTTCTTACAACAGCAGTAAATACTCTAGGTATAAACTACTGTTTTATTCAGTACATTATAGACACTGTTGCAATCGATTACACTTAATAGTAAGCAGCCTATAAACCATTACTGATCAATAGTTCAGCACTTACATTCATATTAATGCCACTGCATTTGGATAAATTAAAAGAAAAACCACAAACACAGTTATATAGCTTATAAAATGAAAGATGAGAAAAAATGATGTATTTTGCAGACACAAGTCTGTTACTTTCTTTTAAGTGCATACTTGTATACTTTCAGTGGGATTTGCCATTAACCCTCCATATCCTCAAGATATCCTTAGTATCAGGATTCCATAAATTTTAGTTTTCTGCTAGTTTCATTTGACAAAAAAACCCAAAAAACCCAAAAAACACACCAACCAAAAAAACCCTATTTCAAATGCCAAGAAATCTTTGCTCTTTTCACAACTTAATAAACACTATGATAATATCGATTTTTGCATATGCATTTCTGTGTTGGTTGGTTGTTTTTAGATTGCAAGCATCACTACTATTCCCTTCCTACGCTGAACATGTCACTCAAGCAGCAAATGTCACCAACTTTCAGTTCTGTACAAGGAGGAATCACTGGCCACATCATTCTCAACACAAAAAAGTGGCTCTGCAGGAATGCAGGAGTCAGTCCAAACTTGACATGTGTAGCATTGCAGTTATTTTTGTTCCATACCACTGTGAAATAACAGCAGTAAAAGAAAGTTCTGAAATCTACATTGTAAACATGAGGCAGAGCCATTCTTGCAGCTAATTGATGATGTGCTGTTTCAAAACTGTATGGCAAATTTTAAGTGAGACTGAAATACTAATAAATGACCAGAGAATGTGAGAAATACACTTCACTCTGAAAAATTATAGCTTTATAGAAGTTTTCACTTTCTTGAACCAAAATGAAACCAACCTTCTTGTCCCCTCCTCCCATATATTCCATAATTTGGGTAATAAGCAGGTCAAAGTAAGATGAAGAAATTATTTATAAATGTTTGCAAACTATCATTTCTAGAAAAATGGTGGTAGAAAATAAATTCTCTGCGAGAGAAATAGCTACAATACTAGCACAGTGAATGTGCCAGCCCTGACCTTTTAAAGATGCCTTAAGAATCCCAAAGCAGCTATGTAACTTCTGCAGACAAATGTACACTGTTTGTCTTGAAAAATTAAATCATCAGCTGATTTCTATGTTCGGGGGTTTTTTTTAAACACAGTAGAGTGTTGCATGCACTTTAATTTTGACAACGTGGTACTTTTATTCTGCTGCAAGACATGTAGTGTCTAGGAAAGTAAATTAAATTGTAGTTCAGCACAGGTAATCGGATCAATAAATTCAAACACATGGGGTTTGTGCCTTCATGTGCACAGTGCATCATATAAGAGTGTCATATGAACTAAACT
Organism: Megaceryle torquata; assembly: GCA_024611175.1. Taxonomy (NCBI): domain Eukaryota; kingdom Metazoa; phylum Chordata; class Aves; order Coraciiformes; family Cerylidae; genus Megaceryle; species Megaceryle torquata. Next base: position 4,413 of record JANIJG010021024.1, read on the forward strand.
AAAGTCTAGGAGTTTTAAGAGAAGAAGCTAATACAATGTGGCATCAGAGCTGCTTATTCCCTTTTTCTGTTGCCTGTAATCAGTTAATCAGCAATAAATGAAAACAAGTTTTACCACTGGCTTTTCACTAATCATTTTATCTGTTTTTATGTGGTTTTGCTCCCTACTTAAGTTCCCTATAATATAATTAAGTTCCCTATAATATGGGTTCCCTATAATTAAGTTCCCTATAATATGGGTCAAAAGGCAGAGTTAAAGTTACAGAAAAAGTCATGACACATAATATCATACAACTAGCAGGAGTGCTGAAACATTCTGGTTACTAAGCACTCCACAGTTATTTAAAAAGGTGAAGTCTTTGCCCCTTAACATCTGAAGCTGAAGAAGATATCTTACAAATATCATTATGGTTTGCTCTGTGTTTTATATGAAATCAGGGCAAATGTTATCTACTTAAAGGATCTTGTGACAACTCATGTTGAATATCAGCCCCAGCAATTTGCTTGCTGTGAACATTCAAATGTTCAGTGTTAAAACAAATGCACTTCTTTGTGATATTGTCATTAAAAGTTCCCTAGGCTATTTGCATGATCCACTTCAAATATGATACAATTTTAGGTTTATCCAGACTCAGAACCTGGTAACTTAAATTTTAATTTTTGAAGGAGGAGAGAGGAGATGATGTCCTGTAGGATATATCTTACTATTATTTGATTTACCCTGACTGTAGAATGTAAATGCTGATTGTGCACTTAGTAAGGGAGATTAAAGATCTGAAAATAAATAATACATCAAGGAGCATTATGTTGCCTGACAGTGAGTGTTGTATTCTGTGGCACATAAACGACAAAGCTGCATAGGCTGATTTGCCATACCTGGACATGGCTGTGTGTTGCAGAGTGCTTCTTCTGTGTGCAGTCCAAGACAGATATCTCCGCCGTACGCTGGTGCTGGGTTTGTGCAGGAGCGGGTTCTCATGTAATGCCCTCCTCCACAGGTTGCCGAGCACTTTGACCAAGATGACCAACAAGACCAGCCTCCATCCACTAAAAAGACATAAAATACCATATTGTTCCAAATTAACGTGAGACAAGACATAAGCTAACCCATCTTTCTCATATTCTGTGGCTCTAATTCATGGACATTTTTACATACCACTGAATAGAGGTTCACAAATTTAATCTTACCACAATGCACTTTAATTTACATATTTTAAAAGCCCCTGGTATACTGGGAAGCTTAAGAAAGTTTTATCATCCATATAAGACACTTTCAGTGCGTACCATAACATCTTTAAGGACAAAACTCTTTTTCTTTTTCTTTCCCTTTCCTTTTCCTACTTGTGAGGAAATAAAGTACCAAAGTTTGTTTAGCAGAAGTATTATAAGCTGAAAGTATTTTTTTATTCATTAAAGAAAACTTAGACCAATAATGTCAAAAGACAGACAGAGAAATCTAGTTCTTGTTTTGCAAGCCAGTTGAGATTGCCTTAACCCTACAAGCCATTTCAATTGTTCTAACACAGTTGTAGGTTTTGAAGGGCCAATATAATCTTACAATCTTAATACAACTCTAGCATAGATGCCAGGTGCAGAACAATGGCAGTAGTCCAAAAAAGCAACAGATAAGTAACAAAAAGGAGTTGCCATTAAAATTTTCAAACACAGGTTGTTGAAGAATAAACATTATTTTTTTTCCCTCCATTAGTATTTAGTAGTTCAAGTATGTCAAACTGTTCTCCAGACTGGGTTTTCACAAGGTTCCTCTGAAACGTAGGCTGGATTTCAAGGGAGCCACATGGCCACTAGACAGGCTTCTAATGATGAAAGTTCAGCTCATTGCCTGCTTGAGACTGTCTCCTTTGCAGCCTCTGTTCTTAAAGCTACTGCTCCAGGATGTATTTCTGGCATTTATGGCCATATTGTATCCCATCTGCCAAGGCTTCCTATCCGCAGCCAAATGACAAAGTCAAATGTACTTCTCCCAGGGACATAATTTCCTCTGCAAAGAATCTCAGTTCAATTGTTCATTTATATATATATAATTATTGTTTTTAGGGGTGAGGGAAACAACCAAAAACCTAAACTTTCAAGATTTTCATATCCTACAAAAAGTGAATTTCTTTTCAAACCTCTAAAGTGTTATAACTTGCTTTCTTAGTATTTAAGTAAGGAAATTATTTACTATGTCTGCAACTGATTAAAAGAAATAGCGTGTAATTCAACCAACACTAATAGATGAGACCCTCAGTATAACAAAGGCAATATGCAGTAAAGTTTTGTTTTATGACACGGCCCTAAGCTGAGCAGAATTTCCACCTTTTTTTCTTTCATCTCTCACAGCAGCACAGCACATTTTACCACACAACACAAACTTATTATTGCCTGCTTTTAAAAATAATAGGTAAGTACACATCTTCTGTACACAATTTTTATAGTGTGTGCATTTAAGACATTCCTGTAAGGCTTTACTTCATGGTTTGTTGAAATAATTGATTGTCACTGAAGTCTCCAAAACATCCATTCAGCATTTCACAATGACTCCTTTTGATCTGTTCTGTTCAATTAATCAAACAGCTTTTCAAGGAGTAAACCAGTTCCTACTGGTTTATTAAATTGCTATTCCATAATTATCTCCTACTAGAAAAAAGAGGTTCCAAAACTGATAAAAAAACCCAAACCAAAACAAAAAACTTACAATGAAAATATCTGTGCAGTATTTGCATTTAAATTCTCTCTTGCAGGGAGATGTAGAACATTAAAAAAATACTTGTTTTGGTAGCACTGTGTATCACAAATGTATTTGGTGAATCGAGAAGAATGATTTCTATGCAAAGGCTTCAATAGCAAGAAAATGAGCTAGAAGAATGTGGTTATTTTGATATTAAAACCTGTACATGCATTTTTGAATGTAATTTCAAATACAGCATACCCTCAGGTTCTCAACTGCTAATCAAACAGGTAATTCACTAGTGCATACCTAAGGCTATTAACTAATCCTGTAAGTGAAGTTGTTGAATATATAACGTTTTATTCTCTGTACTGTTTGCAACATTATCCTATAAACCAAGAAAGCAAGGAGTTGGCACTTTCTTGGTAAGAACAACAGTAGTAAAAAGTTTTGCAAGTAATGTATCTGGCCTCCGAAAAGCCTGACTGGACAGACCAGATTTGTGAAATCTGGTACTATATTCCAAGTATGCAATATAAATAAATAATTTACATTATTAAGGAATTCAATGATCGATACATTTTTTTCCAGGATACATTTATCAGCCAAATCATTTAGCTATACAGATGTATGAGTGAGTTTTATACTACCTATCAAAAATAAATACTGCATCTTGGTGGAGTGCTTGACATGTTCTCTTACTCATATAGTCACTGGAAAACAAATATGTCTTTTTGCCTGAGATAACTCTGTTAATGTAGTATTATGCAAGCTCATATCTAAGAAACTCACAGGTTATTTGTCTTCAGTGCAGGTGAAAGATACTGTTCAATTTTATAACAATTTGAACACGTGGTATCTTTTACTCAGAACATGCCTCTTTAAAAAAAAAAAAAAAAAAGTCCAATAAAAGCAGAAGCTGTTACCTAAGCTATTCATTCCATAGAATATTAAGGTTTTACCTTTCCAGATACTCCTTTTTTTTCAATCCTTGACTAGTTCAAATGAATAATCAGAGGCATTCCTGCTGCAGTGACAGCCTGAGATTGCCTAGATGCAAGATAAATTGTCTGCAAACATTACCTGTGGCTTGCTCACTGTAACGGATACAGTGACCCCCAACTACTTATTTTTCAACGGACCAGAGTAAGAATTACAAAGTCACACTTGAAACTGCCATCTACCATCTCTCTACAGGTGGCCAAGAACACAGAGACAGATGTGATATCCAGGAATGTCACCATGTTCCACAACTGCAGTGATCACGGCTGTACTTTAAGACTTTGGATATAAAGGGAGAAGCAGGTCTGGGGAAGATGGGAAAGGACAGATATAACAGACAACGTTAGATTTGATCATGGTTGAGCTGAGCAGTGTAATTGTAACTGATTTTCTTAGTAACAATTTACTGACAGGCTGCCATCCCAAATCTCTAGGCCTTTCAAGGACTATCATAAGTACCTCTTTTACTTGTCCCCAGAACTTTCCCTTCTCAGCAACAGAGGATGATAAAGTGTCATCACAGTTAAATAAGATCAAAGGAGTGCGTATTTACTGCTTGAGTTTTTACAAGACCTAAATAGAGCTCTGTGGTTTCTTTCATCTTTCTTTAAAGTTGCTTAGCAACACAGCACCATCTGGTTGTTTTGTTGTTTTTTTTTTTTTTTTCCTTTTTTCCTTTTGTCATGAAGTCCTTAATGTTATTACTGCTTCTTATAGGAAGAAAAATACACGGCTGCAAGGAAGGTTCCAGTCACTACAGTTTCTTTACATAACAGTTTTGTAGAGCAGCTGGACAAAAGAAAGTCGTTAAAGAAGTTCTACAATGAAAGACACAAAAAGTCTTTATGTTTTCTGACAATTACTGAGGTTGGTCCCTTTATGAAGAAGGCACCCTTCAGTTAGCAGGGTGCTCTCAAACAATGCTTTATATTAAAGCGAACAACTTTTTGCCTACTGGCTGTTGTTATGTTTAATAAATATTTCTTCACTATAATGAAAAAAACCCAAGACATAAGGAAAAGGATGTACTAGGGAAAAGCAGTGTATAGAAAAGTGATCTCCTGGGGATATGACAAAACATCCACACTACTGGAGAATTTCCAAGAGACAATTAAGTAAACTGGATACCCTGCTATGCACTTTTAAGTTTTACAAGGAAGTGGAAGGAAGCGTGGGCAGACACACTGACCTCACCTGCTTTCATGAGAACACAGATAGGGTTGCAGACTCTTTCATACACGGTCTAGTCTCATTTAAGATTTAAGCAACAACAACAAAAAAGTCTTTGGGTTTGTTTGGTGTATGCCTCTAGGTTTATAACTTTTTATGTTCATCTTTTGGAAAAGAGAATAAAAAATTCTGAGAGATCAGTGTTTTCTCTGTGCATGAAGGAGTATAAGTAGAGGGGCAGTAGTCCTTTCCACCTGCAGAAATGCAAGTGGTGTGCTTCCCAGTAGCTGAGTAAAGTTAAATCTGGGAGCCCTGGGTGTTGGGCAACCTACAGACCCAAAAGAGTACTGCTCACTTCCAGACACCTGGGTATCATGCCATTCCAAATCACTTAGTCTGCTGCTTTTTCCTAATCCTGTGTGATATTACTGCATGTTTCAGTGTGGAAAAGAACAATTTTTACAACATAGTTTTCAAAGGCAAAGTCTTGTTTCTCTGATGCTACAGATACTGTTGATTCACAAAAGCAATGCTGAATGAAACAGTCAACACAGTGTAATGTAGAAACACAGAAGGCAAATGAATGCTTCTAAGGAAAGTACAAGAAAATCTAAGGATCAACCCAGGTTCAGCAAATGTTGGTTCCAAAATGCAGTTTAGCACTGTCCTCACTGGCTACGAAAGCAGTCTAGGAAGATTAATGCATGGGGAGAGATGGGCTTCAGCAGCCTCAAAGATAAGAGTATTCCCACCCACCCCCACTTTAGGGAAGTTATTGCAGGATAATTTTTTCCTTTAAATTTATTCCTGTTTCCCTGTGTCCAAGTATGACTGGAAAAAAAAAAAAAAAAGAAAGCATTACTGAAGAGAAGAACAACAAGCAATAACTGGCTTTAGCAGATGCATAAATAACTGAAACAGTCTTTCGGGGAATTCTGTGCATCTGAAACTCTTTATTGTCAAACTAAAACTACTATAATAAAAATTTGAAACCAGTATTTTGAAACCCAAAATACTGTCACAAAGTATCTGAGTTTCAAATTTAAGAGAAAAGATCCTTTCCCTCTGATCTACCCCTATGCTCTGAGGAGAAGGAGATACAGGAATTCCTGTAGCCCATGATGCTCAATGGCACTCACGTAGCTCTACTTTAAACTTCTAATTAAGGCACATTAGCCAAGTGTGCCAATGTGGAAAAGAATAAAAGAGAAGGTAATGAGAAACAAAATTAAACAAAAATGAAGAAAAAGTTGAATTTTCCTACGGTCGTAACTGAAGATATGTGTAATATTGTGAACTAGGACAGAATTCCTTATATATTATTTTCAGTCAAGCAAATCTTTTAGTAAATTCCTGTAATTTTTGTACATTTGCAAAATTTACCATTCAAACAATGCTTCTCTTCATCATCTATTTTTCTTCGCAATGTAGATATCCCCAAAGGATAACAAAACCCTAATATATCTGATTATAGATTCCTTTCATATTGACCCTGTAATAGTAACTCAAAGAAAACAGAAATGTCAGTGAGTATTCACAGATCCTTTCCATAGTTATTGAGATGGTCCAGTGTCTGCCACTTCAACATTATTCACCACATCTCTGAGCCATAAAACAAAAAAATACTTGTGCAAGACAATAGTGCAAATTCTCCTACCCCTCAAAGTAGTTTGGCCACATATAAACTGAGTATTGCAAACAGGCCTTACTCTACACTGACTCCCAGACTGTTTCTGCAGATTATTTGGGAGAGTGATAGTTAAAGGGAAAATTGTATGAGGAATCATTCTAAAACTTGTACAATACAGACAAATCATATTCCTGGGCCTGGGTACAATTTATGGCAATATTCTTTCACTGTTCAACTTACTATTATATATATGAATATAATTTTTATATATATATATAAATACTATGAATGAAAAGTTGTCTGCCCAGTGACTGCTAACAATCTGCATGTCAGTGGACCATTTACTTTGCTACAAGCTGTGGGAAAAATGTCACTGTTTCTTTCTCTCCTGTAGGCTCAAGAAAGATTAAATAGTATCTGCTGAAGGCAGGTTCTAGAGGGCTTCAGTATTTCTTTAAAGTTCTGCCACCCTGAAGTGCATTTAACCATAAATGACTCGCTATTAATAAATTAGTAAGTATATTTTAAAAAGTGCTGCAAGACACTTAACCAGACAAGTGAGCCTTGTAACACTTAACACTTGGTGACTGTTCCATGGGGTTTTCATAGTATCAGTCCTACAGAATTTTCCAGGATGATATTGAGGCTGAATTTATTCATTTAGAAGCAGAGTTCTATTGACTTTCAGCATGACATAAGCACTGCTCAGTATATTTCTCTATCACTCATCTTTCTCAGTAGCTTACATTATAAAGGGCTGATGCTGTCTGCAATAAGAGAACCTGAGCCTGCAATAGCAGGAAGGCTTCTTTATGGCTGCTATCTCACCCCTTCATACTAACCAGAATATTTCTGAAAGGCCAGTGATTGGCCTGGACTGTAACTAAATGGTTCTGTGCCAGCAGGGAGCAGATGAAGCTGTCCTTGTCTCAAGGGAGCTCAGGTAAATCTGAGAAAGCATCAGATTCTTTGTTGCATTTTTATTACTATGGCCATTACTTTCAGGTTGAGTTCAGAACAAAAGCTCGTCACATTCCTTAGCCTTTCTATCTGCACCTCATTTATTTACGTGGGCAAGAATGCAGAGTCCCTGTTTTGATCCTTGATGCTCACAGTGAAGAGTCTGTTACATTTACTCCTACTTAGTTGCTGCAACTCTATCTACAGCTTAGTCCATGGGAGGAGGGTATAGTCAATACCACAATAAGATCTGCACCTACACCACCTTTATCATAAACATCTGCAAGGGCTGTGTGATCAAAGCCTAGCAGGGACATTTTTGAAATTTATTTAGATAGCTAGGGTAAGAATGATTTCATAGAGCTGTCCTAAATATAAGCACTCAGGAAATTAAATCCAGTCCCCCTAGCTGAAGAAGGCTGAAAATTGATCCAACCATGGTTTCTCTTTATGGTTGTTCTCCTCTGTGCTCCTACTGTGGGATCCACCAGCTTTGTACATGTCAGTCTGGAGCAAAGGCTCTTCACTCGTGTATTGATTACGACTCTCCTTTCTTGATAAGGTCTCATGAATGCCAGCCTAACAGATGTTCATATTTACTCACCAATTTAACTTTATGCAATTTTCATTAAAAATGGAAAGAATTCAATTTCAACAGCATGCTTTTCTAATAAAAAGTAATTTCCTTACTACAGATTTATAATCAGATCTAATTTATGGATAAGCCTTATTCTGCAATCTCTTTTTATTCTTTCATGTCTTCAACAACCCCCCCCCCCCAATCAATTACACCTACCATTTGTAATGTTTCTCTTAAAATTTATCTGAGATCTGACTTAGTTTCTTACATTTCTTCATAATTACTGGCGAGCAGTAGTTCTGTAGTGGAGGAACTTTGTGATTCCTCGCAGGCTGTCATACACCTAAATACTCCATTTAAGTTCTACATCTTTGTTTCAGTTTTATGAACAGTGAAAAGTCACTGAAAACAAGCTGGTTTTTTTTTTTTTTCCTAGATGTCTAAAATATAACAATGATTTATAATCCAAAGTAGGTTCTTGAAAACATATATTCTACTTGTAATCCTTTTCACAGAATCAAAAAACAACCTACATTGAAAAGCAAGATTCCAAGAACAATTTTTACAGCCTCCTTGAGTTATCAGCTAGTTTGGTGGTCGGTCTGAATCTTATTTGCTGGAGGCTCTACACTGATAAGCTAGCACTGATTTAATGCCAGCAACCACTGTGATGAAAATGATATTTTAAGTTTAAATAAAGACTAAACCAGTTTTCTCATGTCTTGACAGATTTCTTATGTCTTTTTTTTCTCAGAAGTTTACCTATCAAAATTATATTTTTACAGTCGGGTTGAGGTCAGAACAAAATCTCGTCACATTCCTTAGCCTTTCTATCTGCACCTCGTTTATTTACATGGACAAGAATGTTTTGATCCTTGATGCTCACAGTGAAGGGTCTGATACAAGTCTCACAAGTGAAAAATGACATAGCCATTAGTACTGTTGATGATAAACTGATTGACATCACATGGGAATCTTAGCCAAATAGATTTATATTATAAAGGCAATTCTGAGCTGTAGTTTACTGAAAAAACAAACCCTAAACGCATCAACTTAAAAAAAAATCCAAATGAATTATTACAAGATATAGCCTCAAAGATGAGTTATTTTGTTTTCACATACTTCTTGCATTTCATTTGACTCTTACCTGGGCAAGGCAAAATGTTGCATTCCTGGTACTCTAGAGATGGGCCAAGGCAAGGAAGTCCACCATACTTGGGCTCAGGATTGCTACAGACACGTTTGCGATTCCGTATACCTCTACTGCAGTCACGACTGCACTGAGACCATGGAGACCAGGGTGACCAGGCACCATTGATGGTATGAGTAGAGTATCGTCCAGAACGCAAGAAATCCCCGGATAATCCTAATAAAATAAGGATTAAAAAAAATAATACTGAATTAAAACTGTATCTCACCCCCAAACAACCTCTTCCTATTCAAATTTACTCCTGTGCTTATAATAGTTATATGGTTATGACAATCATACTGAAAATAGCTACAAGTAATATCATGAAGAGTCTGCCCAACAGGAGTCCTGTACTGAACAGGATAACCAGCATGGAGGAGCCCCTCATTTGCAGTGTCCAGTACTGAAACAATTATGTCCTATTTCTACCTGTGGTTATGGCATTAGTAATACTGCTTTAGTTTTGACAATCATCCCAAAGCTCATGAGACTTAGCATATTTTTATTCAACACTTGATAACAGCTGGCAATATTGGAACAATGACGCAGCAACAAAGAAATACTTGTAATAAGAGACTGTTGAAAATGATAAGAACACAGCAAAACAGCAACATAAAAATGACTAAAAATGTGTAAAACCATTCAGTGATTATAAAGAGTAACCATTTCTCTCCTGCTGAGCCAGATTCTATTACACAGATATTAAAAGCAGCATTTCAAGAAACATGACATATTCAAATCCCAAAAGGGAGCAAGTACAGAGAACTAATATGGAAAGTATGAATACAGGTCCCCTTTCCAGTTCTGTAAGAGTCTGTTTTTTTTCAGTTTTTACCATTTTGGTGATGGAAATGCCCAGTTCATGCATGCAGTGAGATGTGAGACCAAAATAATAGTGGGTTTTTTTTAATACCAGAATTTAAAATAAAGGTTTTTTTTTTTTACTTATCGACAGTAATGCAAACAATGGAAAAGGAGTTAATCAAACCAGACTGCCAGTTATTTTCTTCATAAAACACTGCCATGTGCATCACTTCATACCAATACTAGGATGTTTTGAAGACATTTTTGCAGGACAGGTGTAGCTTTTTCAGTCCTAAGGAAAATGTGTAAGTTTATTTCCCATTATGATATTAGATTTCTTGTGCTTTAAACTGGGGAGTGGACAGAGGAATCTTCTAAGGGAAAGCTCTGAGTACTTTATCTCTAACAGAAAATTATTATAAAGAATCTTTATAGTGTGTAGTTCAGACTGTACCAAGTTTTCCCTTGTGTTTTATTCTTTCAAAAGCATTAAAAAAGTTATTACAAGGAGCAGTCTTTTCATAGTTTTACAGCAATTCATAGTGTTGATAGAGGGGCTTTTAGAATTTTCTCTTCAGACAGAAACTGTGCAGTAAAAAATTAATGTTATGACACTGGGCTCCCCAGTACAAGAAAGATATAGATTTACTGAAGCAAATCCAAGGCAGTGCCAAAGGGTGATTAAGGGCCTGAAGCATCTTTCATATGGGGAGAGACTGAGACAGCTGGGACTGTTCAATCTGGAGACAAGAAGGCTCAGGGGGAATCTCATCAATGCATATAAATACTTGATGGGGGCAATAAGGAAGAGAGATCCAGGCTCTTCTCAGTAGCACCCACTAATAGGACAAAAGGCAATGGACACAAATTTGAACATACAAAATTCCATCTGAACATGAAAACCACCTTTTTAGTGCAAGTGTGGTCAAATACTAGAACAGGCTGCCCTAATATGTTATATAGTCTCCATCTGTGGAGATAGTCAAAACTTGACTTTACAAGGTCCTGAGCATCCAGTATTAGGTGACCCTGACTGAGCAGGAAGATTGGATTAGATGATTTTAAGACATCCCTTCCAACCTAAAATTATTCAGTGATACTTAAATACAACGAAAAAGAAAAAATAAAGAAGAAGAAATTGTTAACTTTCAACCCCTGTTTTATTTTTACCTGAACCCATATGGAAAGTAACCACGGTCCATTTCCTCTAACAGGGAGGAAGTTTCACTGATTACACAAGACATGACTGTTTTACTATTATTCTTGCATATTGATGTTTTCAATACCTAAAATCTCCTTTGCTGGTTGTATTCAGAAGTTACTTGCAACTTCTTGTAAAAGAAGAACATTGTGAGCAGATGGATCATAAATCTGATTTATACATTATTCTAAGGATCTTTCTTGAATATTATAATAGTTTAGGCTCTGAAGATGTGGGAAGAGAAACTCAGCAGGTAATCCTCTCTTTCAGATACATTAAGGAAAAGAATTATTATTTCTTTCAGGAGATTGCAAGACATAGAACAGCTGCCTCTCCAAACACAAAACTCTAAAGAACACCTTTGGTACTGACAGAAAAATTACTTAGCCTCTGCATTTCTACAACAAACAAACAAACAAACAAACCCCAAAACAAAACAAAACAAAATCCTTCATAGACAATGGAAAAAAAATAATGTGACCTGAATGAAATGATTAGATATAAACATAGTTGTAAATAAATGTAATGAGACAGCATGCTGTAACATAAACCTGAAGTTTCAGGACTCCTGAAGCATTTCCACTGTGTTACAAATCAGATCATGCAGGCTCTTAAATAAAAGTTGTTCAATATCCTATATAACTAAGATTTAATAAAGGCCTATCTTTAACAAGTTTTTATTATTTGAATATTGGCACTGTCATGTGCTATTCTGAAAAGCCAATATGGAATATGAATCTTTAGGGTGACTTTGCCAAGCATAATACCAGCATAAGGACAATCCAATAAATCGTGCACATATACATACATACAAATATGTACTTATACATACATATGTATTATAAATACATGCACATATATATATGTAAATGTACATATAAAAAAGAAGACTCGGTCTAATTATTACATGCCTGCAGAGCTCTTGTAACTGTCCATGAAAAATTTGTTTCTTGACCTGATAACATCAAGTCTAGTTGCTAAAACAACACCTAAGCTCTCCTTATTTAAAGCCTATCTACAAAAATAGTTGTGAAATCTGCCAAAAGAATGATCAGTCATAGCATCATCAGTGAACTAATGAATAGTTTTCCCAAGACAGACAGAATAGCTGTGAATCAAATGAAGATTCAGCCTTTTTGACAGGTACATCATTCAAATCTTTGAAACTAAATTGTTCTCAGAAAGCCTATGACTGATTTAAAGCCCTGGGAATGACTAGAATGTATGAATTCTGTCCGCAGTTTACAAACAGGCTTATTTTCAGTTGTTTAGAAGTTATAATCAATTAATAAACTGCTGTACACTGAGGCTAGAAAAAGGTATTTAACAACTTAATCCCAGTACAATTTTAAACAGGCAGCTGTGCTTCCCTGAAGCAAAAAATTCCACAAGTAACAAGTACTGCAAAAAACTCCAGTAAAAGTAATTGGGGATTTTGTGGACAAAATAATCATCAACTTCTAAGACCAGGACAGATAGAAGATATGAACTAACATCTAAATAGAAGACTATTCTCTCATTTTAAGTGCTTATGCTTTGGTCAATGTGGATAAAATTATGGCAAAATTAGCTTCACTGCTGACAATTATTCCATTATGCTTAGCAAGCAGGTGCAACAGAAAAAAAAAAACAACCTAAGTTACATAATTCTGATGTAAATCAAGATGGTTTGGTAATTTCCAAGTAATTTTAGAAAACTTTTTGGTCAAATTGTTATAACTGTATAACTTTACAAGGAATTAATCCCGTTCAGAGACAAGTTAACACGAAAGTCACCTGTCCTGACTAGTATACCAGACAAAAAAAATCTGCCTTTGCAAAAGCCTGTAATGAGACTTTGATTGGCCTGATTCTTCTTGAAGATTGCAACATTCCCATCTGAGTTCAATTAATTTGCCTTAAAAGTGAAGGTCTAATAAAGAACATATATTTATAAAAATTCTCTAGTCCAGCCTGTAGCAAGGGAACACATCTCTAAATGAGAGAGAAGTAGCAGTGACACCTGATAAATTGTGTTACTTTCTGATTTATGCCTTATGTCCTCCTGTTGAAACCTAACAATGAAAATTCAATTATCCAAGCAGTCTAGGTTCAAGACTTTTGGAAAAGATGATTTGGATCCAAAAGTCAAGCATTCTGAATGATTTCTAAATGACAGCATGAAACACTGTTTGAAGTGCAGGAGGTAACAAGGATAATCAAAGATTACTTCAGTATTGCCACTTGCTGAAGATCTTCTGCAAGTATCTAACAATATCATTGAAGCATAAAACTGATATACCTTCAGGCCCATATACCTATACTGTAAAAAAAACCAAACCCACACCTTATAAACCTTCAAAACTTACATAGTAAAATCTAAATAGTAAAATGCAATAACAAACATGAACGCAATGCAAAGATAACATAATTAAAAAAACCCCCAAACACTATGCAGATGGAGGATGTTATGTTACCACAGGAACTTTATTGCTCATACCTATCTTTTCTATATCTTCAAATATTTTTAATCCCAAAGTTCCAATGAAGAATTGTTGTTTGTCAATAAAACTTGAATTTGTCATCAAGTTCACTTCTAACTTTCAGAATTTGTTTTGTTCTTATCTCAGAATACCACAGTTAAGCTTCAATAAGATAGTATAAAAAGATAACATTTCAACAAGTACTGTTCCTGAATAAAGGATATTACTGATTATCAGTACCTGTTTTATTCTGTACTAATTTCTGAATGCACTATAGATTTCTTGTGGGTAACACTAGGATTTAATCAAACTCTTCACAAGAGATAGTGGCTACTAAAATAGTAGTTCAGATAAAATTACATCCTGCCTTCAAAAATAACTACTGTTTTAAGTTTGGCATAGAGAAAGCAGTAACAACTGGGAATCAAAGTTGACATCTCCAGGTGTCTCTTTCTCCTATAAGGAATTTCTGACTTTTCTCAGATTTTCTTCTCCCCACCTCCATCAAAAAAACCCCAACAAACAAACAAACCAACCAACGAACCAAAAACTAAAAAAGGAAAAAAGAAAATAAAAGACTCTTTCAGACTGTCTAAAATTAGAAGAGTTGTCTTTGTTAAATTGTTTTCTGAAGGAGCTAACCTTGTCTAAGTTTAGCCACATCAAATTCAAGTGTCATGTCTAAGCTCATCATTGCTGTTTCTGTTGTATACACCATGGAAAGAAAGTGGTACCTCTAGGGAGTGATTTCTGTCCATTTTATCAGATGCTTATCTTTAGATGCATCCCTCATTCCTCAGGAGTGTTAGCTGTCTTTGCAGACTACAATGGAATCTATAGTTAGGTGAGATAAATCCAACCTGGGAAATTCAGGTAACCTGAAAACCTGTGAAATTTTTATCCCTGGACCAAACACTTCTGTTTTCAATACAATTCATAGTGCTTATATATCAGATAAGAGAGTTAATTATTATGTTTAATATAGTCATTTGTTTCATAAGCACACATTAGAACCTACGGTGATGTAATTTCTAGACTTTTAAAGCTGGACTCTAGAGACATTTGCATTTACATAAAGATGTACAACAGTGTACACAGTCTCCCTCAGTTTATTTTAAATAGCTGTCCTTTTACTGGCTGAGATTATATGAAAACTCAGGTGCAAAGAGCATGTAATTTTCTTTCGTCTTAATCCAACTTCAAAAACTGAAAAGAATGAATACAGTGTGCAAATGCTACTGCTTGATGGGTTCAGATAGAAATCTTACCACACTCAGGAGGAGTCTAGTGGGTTTCTGGCAAGAAGTTCTACTTCTAAGCTCAGACTGCAAAGAAAGTTTGCTTTGCTAGTGTCTGACAGTGAAACATGATTCTGTTTAACATGGCATGACTATAACTGCACAGTGGGACATTATAGGCAATGAGAAAATTTCTAACAAATGGCTCTCTTCTGCAAAGAACAGAGAACTGATCTCTGCAGAGCACATCTTTGGTAATGAGGTATGCCAAGCATGCTGTACCAGTATTAATCTTTCTATAAAAGCCAGCAGTTCAACACTGAGATAATGAAAAGAATTTCACAGAATCCAGGCTCTGGTCAGATGGAAGTTAGCTATGATGTTTCCTTGCTATCTAGCCAGAAATTGTGACAGTATCCACCACAATTCATGGTTTCCCATTCTCATGAGATCCTTCTATTCCAATAGCTACAGCTATACTACATGACTCTTTTTCGTTTATTTTCTTCCTATGTAATCAAGAGTGTAGAGGGGTGGTATGTTGACTCAATTCCAAACCTGGGAGCAGTCCATAATCAGAAAATGCCTAAGCAAACATGCTCAAAATAAAATGTGGCTAAAGGAGACATAGCAGTAACTCTTTTTACTAAAAGCATATTGGTTAATGCAGCCACTTGGAACATCTATTGGATTTGATCTTTCATTATAGAACAATTGGCCAAAAAACATCAAAAAATGAGTACAAATTAATGACAAGTTATGAGGGCATTTGCTAGATAGAATAGACAGATGTATAATAGTTTCTGCCCTGTTGACTACTCAATATAAAGTATTTAAATATTCAGTAGTTTTGGGATTTGTCAGCAAAAATCTTTCTCCCAGATGAACATTTCAATTACTACGCAACAGGGTCACTCGCACACATTGGTCCAGTGATTAATTGCGGAGTGGCGAGGGAAGATGCAGACAATCAATATGATTGGTAAAGCAAACTTCGTTTATTAGAGATCAGAAGGGTGCTTTTATAC